>KE371792.1:557071-567610 GCA_000418225.1 Zizania latifolia | reverse complement strand
CCTGCGCAGCAAATCGACCCTGCAGCCGAACCGAGGGACGCAAATCACCAGCCGGATGGAGGAGAAAAGCAGGAGGATAAGCCAAGATCGGCGGCACGAATCAGCCCTAGCCACCGGCGGTTAGGGTTCTCAGATTTTGGGGGAGTCTTGAGGTGGAAGAAAGGTGGGAGCACACCAGAAATTTCAAAATGATTTTCATTAAACTCCAAAACCTCAAGTGTTCTTGTGGGAGGTTACATCCTTTTATAGCCCCAAGGACCAAAGTAAAAAGACTCAAATGCCCCTACTCTAGAATGTTCTCAAAGCGAGGCCCGAAGGGCAAAAGCGTAAAAGATACAGACTCTGGATTATTCGATGACGTGATCAACTTGGCCGTCACGACACCGCTAAATTTGACGGTACTTTTTACTTTCCGTTTGGTTTTGACGGTTTTAAGCCGAAGCCGTCAAAGCGTCCGGTGCCCCCGACCGTGCACCCGGATTGGGCCAATCCGACCTAGTGACTCCTCTTCAGCCCCGCGGTCGGACCCCCGTGTACCTGAGTCGTACGGATCAGCACCACACCGGATCAACCCTCGCCGCTTCAGCTTCACGCACCCGGATTAGACCGGACGCCTCCGCGACCCCTCTGCTCGGCCGACGCCCGTCCGTGTACCTGAGTCGCACGACAGCTCCGTCACGGTCGAGTCTTCTCATCTTCTTCTTCACATCATCTCCCCGGTTGACAAGCACTCATCACCTCATGGTGGCTACCATGATTCCTCACCTAATAGAAAGTCGATTGCATGTATGTAGAAAGGAATTAATCTACATGCATATGGACCCTGCACGTAAGAAAGAAAGGTTATATGACCTATTACCTCTAGGAGGTAATAGGTCACCAATTTCAAATCTGAGTCGTTGAATCATATACATTAGATGGTCCATAAAATTTTGGAGGTACCGTAAAATTCTCCACCTATAATAATGTGTTGATTTAGGCTTAGGGCCAGCCCTGAGGAGGTCGGGCGGTGCAACCGTCCTGGTCCCCCAAATCCTAAGGGCCCCCTATATGTATACATATGTACAAGGGAGGAATGGAATATATACTAGCATCCAAAGCTGAAATTTTTTTAGCCCAATGGTTAAAGCGCTGCCACTCAAAGATGAGGTCCTAGGTTCGATCCCTGAATAATTCAGGAATTTTTTCCCTCTAGCAGCGTTCGACCTATTCTTTTTACTTTGGTTGTTCACATTCCGCTTGTTTGAGGAACAAAACTATTATAGTAAAATTTAATAATTATTTATCTAATTACAAAATTAAATTACGGTGCAAATTTAATAATTATTTACTCAATTAGAAAAATATTTTTACTAAATTGCGTATAGAAATTTTGACACGGTATACCCATTGGTAAAATCCTAAGTCCACCACTGTATATGTACACCCCCTTTCTTTATAGGCTCGCACAGGTCGACTTCTCGGCGATGTCTCATCTTAAATCTTAAAGAACGTTAGAAGAAATTTTTGAGGTAATTTAATATGTACACATTATTCTATATGAATATTGTTTTTTATATATTTTAATTGTGTATCAGTAAGATTTCATATATATACATATATAAATTTGAGTACTATATTATTATTATATCGGGTCGGTCCTTAGCTCCATTGCTTATAGATTATTGGCTGGTTTATTACCAGCAAATTATCCATGCAACATTTTTAAAAGTAAATATCTCCAAAAACTTTCTATTATCTGCTTAAACCATTTGTTCTACGCTATTTTTTAGGTTTATAATATATCTATATAATTCATCCCTAAAAACAAGTAGATCATCCATCAGAGTCAGTCTATAATTATTTAATTCAAACAAATTTACATATTCCGATAATTGACAAAGCACCAACTAACATCCCGTTCAAGTTGGCCAGAAACTTTTGTTCAAGCTTTCAGTCACATAGACGAAAGCTCTATGTAAAATCACCTTGAAGAGTTACATAGGATAGTTTGGAGTTTGACACCTGGTTTCATATTTTCGGTGATATGCGACCTTTCGTTCCAAGCTTAGAGGATACGTGGACTTTCTACTCTTGCGAATCGTCGGTGGGGGCAAAGTGCCCGCTTGGACTCACAGTAGAGTATTATACTGGCCTAGGATAAAACAAGCAAGCAACTGGCCAGCAACCAAGCTTGATCCCATCTTACCATGGTACATTTATCCCATACAGATTAGCACAAGTGCCTCTAATTCATCTATCCCACACAAAATAATCGCTCAGCTCACAACTCGATTTCTCCGGCACACAAATTGATCGCTGAAGATCAGCTCTTCCTTAGAGCACACAAACATTCTTACAAACTTGGTACATGATGCCAGAAGTTCATAACCAACAACTATTTTCAGCAGCTGAAATCTGATCATGATCTATCTGACTTCGCGATGCCCATCTTGTCCTCTCACCCAAAACAGAGAATTCAGTATTTCACACTTCATAGTTCATAGTATGTTTCCCCTTGCAATACACAATGCCCACAGTCTGCGGAATTCGCTGATTCACTCAGTCATCAAGAAAAGGGTAGTCTGTGTACCCAACTACAGGGTCATCAGTATAGAACGTCGCCCGGTCATACTTGTTCAGAGGCGCGTTCAGCTGAAACCTTTTCGGCAGGTCAGGGTTGGCCAAGAACAGGCGACCGTACACGACCATGTCGGCGTACCCATCAGCCACAACTTTGTTCCCCTCCTCCCTGCCATACCCTCCTCCAACCATGAACGTCCCCTTGAATGCCTCCCTCATGCCGTGCAGCCTGTGTGGGATTTGCATCTCGCCATCCACCATGACCATCTCAGGCTCCACAGCGTTGCAGTACAGGACGCCGAGCTTGTCCAGCTCTTGAGCCATGTACACACCCAATGCGTCTGGGTCGGAGTCGGAGCAGCCCAGGTAGCTGGCATAGGGAGAGAGACGGATACCGACACGGTCAGAGCCAACCTCAGCTATCACCGCTTCGACGACCTCAAGGGCAAATCGGCAGCGGTTCTGCAAGCTCCCTCCATACTCGTCGGTGCGATCATTGACACTGTCTTTCATGAATTGCTCGAGGAGGAAACCATGTGCACCGTGAATTTCAACCCCATCAAACCCTTCAAATCATACACACAGGTAAACTGCATTGTCCTTTTAGATGCTAGAGGGTAATGGAATGTCATAGAATATCTAGCTACTTGTGAATAAGAAAATAAAACAGTCTTAAACAAGCAGGGTATACCTTGAGTTCCTTCATATTCTGCAGTAGCTAGTAATCAAGGAACTTGGTAAGGCATTATAATTGTGACTCTCCGAGCATACTTGTTATGGTCGGGCTACAATATTGCCATAGAAAACAGAAAGCTACAGCAGGGCCTAGCAAGGAGTCCGAACCAACCATATCAGGATTGGTTCCTAATTAAGAATATCTCTTAGCTTATTAGCATAGCTATATTGGTCAGATCAGAAATAAGAGATAAATTTAGAATATAGGAGTTAGAGTCAGTTCAGGAGATTGTTTCAGAGTAGGATTAGGCTGTAATTTTTATAATTTAGACCTTTTTAAAAACTTATTTCGCAAATAGACCTCTGAAAAAACTTATTCCAGAATTAGACCCAAAGCTCAGCGCCAACTCCATTGGCGCTAAGGGTCAATAGCTCAGCGCCAGGGCCACTGGCGCTGACCTTGTAGCCTCGCTGGCATTCGGTTTATGACGTGGCGGGACCTCAACACCAGAGAAATTGGCGCTGAGCTGTCTGCCTCGCACAGTATATTGCATTTATGAAGTCCACCAGTGTAGTGTCTTGTGGTCCAGTGGTTGAGCGCCGGTTTCAGTGGAGTCAGGTTGCGGGTTTTTAACCGTGCAATTTTTATGGCATGAGAATTTAAAAAATGCTCTGTGTTGAATTTAAAAATATAGTTTCAAAAACTTAAAATATATAGGTTTTAAAGAAAATATATTGTTTATCACTTTAATTATTTAAATAATTGAGCAATCAAAAGAAAATAAAACACAGAGCAATCAAAAGAAAATCACCAAAAACAAAACAGTGAGAAGTCTAGGCTGGGATCGAACCCGCAACCCGACTCCATTGAAACCGGCGCTCAATCACTAGACCACAAGACACTAGCGACTCTGGTGGACTTCGTAAATGTAATATACTGTGAGAGGCAGACAGCTCAGCGCCAATTTCTCTGGCGCTGAGGTCCCGCCACGTCATAAACAGAACGCTAGCGAGGCTACAAGGTCAACGCCAGTGGCCCTAGCATTGAGCTATTGACCCTTAGCGCCAATAGAGCTGGCGCTGAGCTTCGGGTCTAGTCCTATAATAAGTTTTTTCAGGGATCTATTTGCGAAATAAGTTTTTAAAAAGGTCTAAATGGTAAAAATTGCAGTAGGATTAGGAGTCCTAGTTGCACGGTCAAGTTCTGTTATATATATGCTGAAGATTTTATCAAGGATCAATCAAGGAATAAACTATTAGATTACTTCCTTCTCACCTGAATACACAACGTGCTGTTCTTTTGATCTCACCCCTAGCGCCCCAACTTAAGGTTTGATTGGGGGATTCATTTTTCAGAGGCGACCCACTTAAGGTTTGGTCTGCCCTTGCAGACTAACCCGTTAGGTGAACTCACTCAACTACACCGCACCGGAACTGTGAGAGACTACATCGATCGATTCTTAGAGTTGTTGAGCCGAGCTGGACCGCTGTCACCAGTACAACAGCAACAGCTCTTCACAGTTGGATTGGGGGAGTCCATGAGTATTGATGTAGAATTACAGAAGCCTGCAAGCTTGGAGGAAGCCATGAGTTTAGCTCGTACGTTCGAATGTCAGGCGCTGATCCTCAACGATCTGAGAACACGTCGGGGCGCCAGGGGTGAGATCAAAAGAACACCACGTTGTGTATTCAGGTGAGAAGGAAGTAACCTAATAGTTTATTCCTTGATTGATCCTTAACAAAACCTTCAGCGTATATATAACAGAACTTGACCGTGCAACTAGGACTCCTAATCCTACTCTGAAACAATCTCCTGAACTGACTCCAACTCCTATATTCTAAACTTATCTCTTATTCCTGATCTGACCAATATAGCTAAGCTAATAAGCTAAGAGATATTCTTAATTAGGAACCAATCCTGATATGGTTGGTTCGGACTCCTTGCTAGGCCCTTCTGTAGCTTTCTGTCTTCTACGGCAATATTGTAGCCTGACCATAACTTAATAGATGGTTCATGGTTCTTCTTGCTAACTTATGGTCATCAGCTTACCAGCATCTATAGCATTTCGTGCAGCTATTCTGAAATGATTGATAATATCTGGAATTTCTTCGACAGCTAACCGTCTTGGGATGGAGAAATCCAAGTAGTTATCTCCATCCTTTTCCACAGGCTTGTCTGTACTCGAGATGGGTTCGTGCTCTGGTAACAGAAAAGATAGCTATCACTCAGAGTCATCATTGTTCCAAATATAATTGAGCTGGTAAGAATAAGATTCTTAAATCCAGAAGCAATATGGTCCTACTGGAGTACAGACATTGCTTAAGTAATAAAATTTGCAGTGGAGTATTGGAGCAGAAAGATGTTAGGTGAGGCTCTGGTGGTTACACCAAACCTGAAAGAAGATTCCTTGCACAGAAGATACAAACAATGGCTTCTAGGAATAGGAAGCTCTATAATGTATAAGTATCATATACTCAAACTGAATGTATTGTATATGTTGCAGGCGGAACTAGGTAGTGCTAAGTACGGTAAGAACAAACACCTTTATATTCAAATTGGTGGTTACCATGTAAGGAAAGTTTACCTACGTCCGATGCTCTTCCTACATGCCAAATCTGACAGAAGAATATTCCACCCTTCACATGCACAGCATCCACGATAGGCTTCCAGGCCTCTACCTGTTCCTTGGTCCATATCCCTGGGGTGTGTGGGATGAAGCTCATTCCTTGAGCATCAGATGACACCCCTGTGGCTTCTGCAATCAGAAGTCCCCCTTTTGTAGTCCTTTGCGAGTAGTACAATATGGCTTGTGATTGTGGGAGATAGCCATATGATCTGGATCTTGTTAATGGTGCCAGCACAATTCTGCATAAAGAAAGTGACCAGAGATATATTAGGTAGTTCTGTGCTATGATATTCACTGCATCAAATGTATTACAGGTTCGATAAGACTTCTCAGGTTTTTCTTATATGTACTGTTTGCTTTTGACTGGTGAACCTGCTCCTTTTGATACCAACAATTTTTTTTCATATAATGATCAATTGATCATGCAAAAACAATGGAAAAGTGAAGTGAATCATGTTAGCATTTCCATACTAGCATTATATTGCATTTTTTCAAGCAATACATATATTGTTCTAAGTTCATCACAATCCTGGAAAATGTTACCATGAACCAGACAGAGTTGATCTCAATCTGCAGCCAAAATCCAACAGAAAGGAAGAAATAAATATGAGCAAATCTACATGCTCTGTCCATACAAGATAAATGGCTGTACACATCAGCACATTAACTATTTATTCCAGTGCAAATGAAAATTCAAATGGGATAGTCTTTTCCATTCCATAAGAAGACAACAAACTAGTTCCTGTAAAATGAAGATAGGTAACCTTTAATTGATCTCAATAATAGAAGGGATGCATTTGAAACTCAACTACACACAATTGATGCATGATTTTTTTTGAAAAAAACAGAGGGAATCAAGACAAATATAAAAACATATGACAAAATAAACAACCACACCATTGAAACTCTACGGCTAGTAAGGTTGCTCAGACTGACCTGTGTGAGAAAGTGAATCTTCCCATTTCATAAGGACTCACAAGAGGTATATGATCCATCTTTGAGCCTCACTTGCTGCCCTGCTACTATCAGTAGAACCTGGAGTGCCTTGCAACAAATTTCTACTTGTCTATTACCTAACCTCAAGGCAATTATATATGGTTGGAACAAAGTGACCAAGAGTTGGAATAGCTTTTGAGTACCTTGATGTCATACTTTTGTGGTTGTGGAGTACAATTTTGTGGTGGTTAAGGTCATGGGTTCAAGCCTCCAACCTCCTTTAGAAAAAAGATATACAGTTCCTCCTATTTATTTTATATATAAGCAAGTCCCCTAGGAAGATAAAAAAACTCTAAGGAACACTAGATAGCCTTTAAATATCTGATGAAATACATAAGTTAATCAGATGTGACACAAATACATAATTGAATTAATGTTGATATGTGTGACATAATGCACACTTTAAATCATTGTTAAGAACAGATGTGGCATAATTGTTGCATGGAACATTCAAGAACGCAAGAAAGCACATATAGAAAAAATGAAGCCATCCATATTATCCAAATTATACAGCCAAAAAGTCGCTTCTAATGACCTGTAGGCTGTAGCAGAGTCAGAGATATGAATTTCATTTCAAAAGGACTCAGAAGAAGTATAGGTTCCATGATGTGAGTCTTGACCCTCAGCTATTCTCTGAAACAACCTCAGTTATTCCATGATGTCCACTACCCTTACACCCTCCAAGATGGTACTTAACAAGAAATTTCTGGAAGCGAAACATAAAAAAAGATATAATGGTTTTCCTATAAAAAATAACGGCTTTGCTCCTTGCAACGTTGCCAGGATTTTCTATTTCAAAGGTCTTAATTAATTTGAAGGGACAAACAGCATAGTGGTCCTTGTTCCCATAAACTTTTAATGGGATGATGGCGAGCATGATGGAAAATGAACATTAAAGGAAGTAAAAAGGGCTCAGGATCCATATACTGGCTTTCAAAATCTTTGATGAAATATATAAAGTCAACAAAAAGGCAATTCTCAATGAAAGTTAATATAATCAAACACCAGCAAAGGCAATAATTTATGCTAAAATGCCAAGTATCACCTCATACATTGATCTCATGACCTTCTCAATAATGTCTACATGTTAACAGCTGAGTCCATGGAAGATGCTAGTCTCCACAACTGTTCAGGGGAAATTTCCTGTAAGCTGATAATTACTCTGGCAACTCTTACCCTAAACATTCCGTCTGAATGAACATATAAGTAATCCTAAAAGCAAAAGGATTTGATTTACTTAAAAAGTTATTACAGTAGACTAGTAGAGTTAGATCAAGATTCACAGTCCATATCTGCTAGACCTTCCAACAATACTGAAAATTTGACCAAACATAAGTAACATAAAAAACACAGGAGAGGGTAAGAACTTCTAAACTGCAATTTATTATCTGGCTATAGTTCATCCATCAATCATCAATGGCAATCTTTTTTAACAGTAAAGATATGTAAAGCACATATCAAGTAAAGGTAATCTGCAATTTCTTCACAAAGTTGAAGTCATTGGATTGCAGGGAAAATTATTCGAATTCAAGTCCTTGCACTCTTGTCCCAAGTTATGATTCCTTGTCATTTTCAGCCATTTCCCTTTTATATGCCAGCAACTGTTCTTTAAACTTCTTGCTCTCTTCAAAGTTTGCCTTTCTCTTCAATGCTTTCTGAATTACAAGAAGAGTAATGCAGAATTTAAGGAAGCGGAAAATTCATGCAGAATCAAAATCAATTATGACATAGGAACAAACAAACAAATTTTGGTGACAACTCTAACATAGGGAAAAAAGGTGTTTACCTCTTGCCGGAAGCACCGATCTAGCTTAATCTTAAGATCTGTGCATTCGCCAAAAAACTTCTTGATGGGATGGTCCACGTGGCACTTTTGGAACGCTTCAATAATCTGGGCAATAAATGGACATTAGGTAGTATTAAAAGAAATTACAAGATATTCCAAAGCTTCAGAATGAACAAGAGGTCATTACAGGGATACCTCGGCACACATAGGATGCCTGTGTAAGGTTAGAGGGGGATGCATTTCCAAATATATGAATGTGAACCTTCATAATTGTTTCCAATGTTAGAAAAGAACTTAACCTCTGATCAGAACCTGCATATATAAATGATAGAATGACAGTGGCACAATCAAAACTAGAAGTGGCGCCTAACATTTATGCATACCCACATACACTTCAATGTTGTGCCAGAGCAAAAACGATGAACCTAGTTATGATACCAAGCTATTTTCATGAAAGGCGCAATGAAACAGCATCCATCTAATTGTAACATGTATTACATCTCACTACAAAGTACAAATATGCCTACTGCTCTTGATTCTTAAAAAAGGATCTAATACTCTTTCAGAAAAAACAGTAGTTGACTATCTTTGTTATAACCTAACGATACAATGTATTCCACAGCCCTCCAGTTGTATATACAATTTGTAGGCGAATGTGTTCCCAATATCTCCCGAACCTATAATGGCTACATCTGCACGGCGAAATTCCACACAGCGTTCTAGATTGTCGGGATCTCCTCTAGGCGTGTAGCTTGCAACAAGCCTTACAGAGAACTCGTAAATCCCCATCAGTTCATAACCAGTTGCAACCAAACTACCAAAGCTTGAAATTAGCAGGGGGAAATCCAATCAGCTGCAGAAGCGCTCCGATCCGAGCATACGCTGATATCCTACGATTCCACCGTATAACTAGTAACATGGAGCAGAGAGATGGTTCACCGCTCGCAAAGCTTCCCTCCCGGCGGCAGCCTAAAAGGGGGGGAAAAGAAGAAAACCTCTGGTGAGAAGAGAGATTGGGGATAGAAACCTCAGCGCAGAGCTTCTACGGGAACCCTCCGCCCGCCGTGGAGGCGGCGAAGACAGGCGAGTTGGCGGTGACGCTCCGACGGACGGCGCCGGCAAGAAAGGGAGAAATTATTTCGCGAGAGGGAGAGGGGGCACCGCCGCACAGGCAAGAAAGTGGGCTAATCTCGCATCTATTGGGCAGGTCAGGAAGAACGCAAATCTCGGCCCATCAAGAAATCAAAGCCCGCGGTCTCAAATCTATCGCCAGAATAATCAAGACGCGAATTACCACGCGACGGCGTCCCGCCGCGGCCGTCGAATTCATCGCCCCGACCTCCGCCACCTCTCGAGACCTCTCCTTCCTTCCTCCATAAGTCCATAACCACTGGCGCGCGCGACCCTGGTGGTCGCGATGGTGGTTGTAAAACCGCCTTTTCGAATTCATTAAAAACGAATTTAAAACTGAGACTAAGTTTGAAAATTTGATTTAAACCTTGGTGCCAAAGTAAATTTCCTTCGAATCAAACTGTAATTACTATTTCAAAACCGAAAACACTATTCACACCGTCCACCTCTCGTTCAAATTTCGAAATTTTGAATACTTTAATCTCAAATATTCATCTTCAAACGACCAAATTTACCTACTAGCAAATCATATATGTATATACGTATATACCTCAAAGCCATACAGTGCACCTTGTCTTCATTCTCAAGAGACCCTTTTTCTTCAATCTGTGAACCCTATGCAAAAGCTGCATTTCCATTCCCTCTTTCCATTCAAAAATTCAGATTCAAACCTTCTTTTTCCATTCAAACTCCCAGCTTTTCCTTTCTTTCCTTCACTGTAGATGATGTACTTACTGCATGCAATCACGCCGGCAGGCCATG
>KE371792.1:518832-545420 GCA_000418225.1 Zizania latifolia | reverse complement strand
CTCAGAGTCCGATGAGTACGCTTGGGTATAGGCAACATTCTTCTGGAACTTCTCCTTCCGAGCTTCTTGGAACCGGCTTTCATGGGCCGATACCCGCTGCACTAAGTGTGACAAACTTTCAAATTCCTGAGACAAATCTTTCCTTGATTGGGTTTAGCAATCCTTGAAACGCCAGCTCCGCTAACTGAGTATCGCTGAGGCTGAGACTGTAGCATCTGCTACGTATGTCTCGGAATCTCTGAACATAATCCTGCACTGACTCATCCATCCTCTACCGAACCGTCGTGAGATCCGTCAGTTTCATCTCATGCATGCCAGCGAAGAAATACTTATGGAACTGCTTCTCTAGGTCCACCCATCCTCTGATAGAGTTCGGTGGAAGTGAGGAAAACCACGCGAAGGCCGATCCTGATAATGATAACAGGAAGAATCGGACCCTAAGGACTTTATCGGCCGATGCTTCCCCACACTGGGCAAGGAAACGGCTCACGTGCTTGATTGTGAAAACCGAGTCTTGCCCTGAGAACTTGGAGAAGTCGGGTACCTTGTATCGGTTTGGTAACGGCACCCGGTCGAACCACTCAGGATACGGCCTCCGATACATGTACGTCTGGTCTTTGGGCTTCAAACCAAACTGGTCACGGTTGACTTTAGAAATACGATTCACCCAATCTTCATCTTGTTGGTTCGGCATGGGGTACCGATCGGGTGTGAGTGCCTAAGGGTACTGGTCTGGCCGTGGGGCGTTACAGTTGTATTGATCTTCATGGGTGTAGTGCTGTCCTCCGAAGTACGCAGCTTGGTGGTACCCCTGAGGGATACCATTGGGTGGTCCCCTTGGTGGCACGAGGTTTGGTAGCTCGTTTCTTTCAATGCCGTAGGTGATCTGTGGTGCTTCATACCTCATCGGTCCTTGTGGAACAGGAGTTGGTTGCTGAGTCGGCCGAGGAGGCTGCGGAGGTTGGGGAGCCTGAGGGTGATTAGCTGGAAAGTACGTCGGCCCCCGCAGCGGTTCCTGAGCCACAGTATCCTCGACAGTTTTCTTGATCAATCCATGGAGAGTATTAACTAGGACCCCGGACTGATTGATGAGGGCATGGCTGACTGCACGGTCGACAGCCTCTTGGAAGTTGACGTGGGGGCTATCGGGCTGCTGACTAGACTCTCCAATAAATGTGGGCCTCGGCAGCTGGGATTTCTGGACGGGTCCCGATCTGGTCATGCCGAAGGATTCGAGGCACATTTTTAGATAATCATCAATGTGCTTCTATACTACCTGCCTTTGCTCCTCACTTAACATGTATATGGTGACCTGGATGACGTTGTTGTTGTCAAATTCCCCCGCCATGACGGGAGGTGTCGTTGAAGATTGTCCCACCGGGCGTGCCAAAAAGCGTGTTGGTGAAGTTTTTGTCACACGCGTGGCCTGAGAGATCTTCTTAACTCTAGTGCAGGTCCTAAATTTGCGGTTCGTGACGTGCCAATCAGTTTGATCCTGTAACTGATAAGATAAACAAAAAATATAAGCAGTAACGCCTATCGGCTATCGAGCCGACGGTCTTAACGTACACCAAGGCATTAAATGAATTGCAATGATGACATAGTAGAAATGACGTGATATATCATGAAGAACAGATTTACCGCGTAACCTATCAGGATAAAGTTATCGGCCTGAACCATCTGACCCGTAAAATCAACTAGTATCGGAACCGATATCGAGACATAAAAGCAGGACGTAATAACGCTAGGCCGATATGGACTGCCCGATTCCGACACCGATGCCGATAAAACACAGAGAGATAACCTATCGGCTTATACTCCGATAGAATCTGGCTGCAGTATACCTGATCGGTATCCGCATTACTCTTCACTATGGCCACAAGATTGGACCGAACCAAGACAGTCACAAAGCCATAATAAATCATAATACTAAAACAAATCATCACATATTTCATCCAGATGAACGATACGTGATATAAATCAAATACATAAACTAAGATATCGAACTCAAACGATGAAGCCTCAGATTAATACATTTGATCTAAACCACGCATCTGATACATCATGATTGATACATAAACTAAGATGTCGGACCTAACCGATGAAGCCTTAGATCTATTAATCAATACATGTTTGGCGGAACTTACCTCTCGCCGGAGATCGGAGCTATACAGCCCCACGAGAGAGCAAGAACTCGCCGGTGGCAAGTTTTGGCGATGCGCCGAGAATTTGTTTTGTTGATTGATTTGATCTGATCTAAACTAAGCCTAAACATTACATATTTATAGTCCAGATGTCCTATATGGATACGACTGCAACTGATTTATCTTTATCTCCATAACAAGATCTATCTTTCCTTTATATTGGCTTCTTCGTATCCTTATCCGATCACACGTGCGTATTGCAGTTGGACTTCATTGATCGTGTTTTGACCGGACTTGTTGATTTCCCTCAATTGTACCGAAACTGCATTGGGCCTGGGCCTTACCAAATTTCGCCGTTAACAAATCTCCAGTCGACTCCTTACAGCAGTAGCATCCCTGAGTACTATACTACGTGTTCCATGCTCTTGTGCGGTTTTTCGTACTCCAGAATGCGTCGGCCGCGAGGACCGATCGACATGGTTCGGGTTCCCCGTCACCAGGCCAACCCGAAGTCCGTCTCGCCGATCAGGGTATTCAGACAAGTTCTCGGAGGCCCCAATCTGGTGAAAAGTGACTCCGTTTGTCGTCGGAACCTCGCCGTCGTCCTCCTCGCCGGTCCTTTGCCCTCTTTTGATTTCCGGAGAAACCGTGTACTATATTGTTGATCCTAACCGATAGATGTGTTCCTTGTACACTGTTGTAGCTACAGTTCAATTTTCATGGCAATCAAAGCTCAGACGAGGGAGAACAGACATCAAGAAACCTCGGTCGTCCGTATCGTCTTCTACCTCTAGCCGTGGCTTTCATTCTATTTCGTGTCACTGCCGAACTGGGTCTATCCGCCAGGCCTCACCGTTCCTCAGTCGCGCATTTCCGCCCTGATGATCGGCACGTGGCTACGTCTTGGCCAGCCCATCCGCATGCTGGGTCGACGCGTGGCCCTAGCCGCAGGCCGCCTCGCGCTCTCCCGCCTGCGCCGATTACGCGGCCAACAGACCGAACCCGCTGGCCAGTCGCCGCTACCGCCGCGTCCCCATCTGGCGACACATGGCCCGTCGTGCCGCATGCAACCACGTGCGCACGCCTGCACGCTACGTAGCCCCTACGTGCCGGGCCCGCCTATCGGCGCATCGCCCCGGGCGCTGCGCATGTAAGCAGGCCGGACGACTGGACCGGCGGTTATAGCCCAAATGCACAGTGACATTTTCCATTTTTGAAATATTTTCCATTCCGGCCTGTGTGAACAGTAATCCTTTATGTTTTCAGAAAATATTTAAATCTTTAGAAAATCCAAGCAAATTCATTTTAGCTCCAAATGACTTCATTCCAGAACAAAAATTTTTCTAAAAATTCCAAATTTATTTTAGCACTATTTGAATTAAACTTGTAATTTTTCTTATTTGCTTTTCTTTATTATGTGCTTCTCGCGGTACAGCTCCCGACGCCGACGCTTCTCAAGACTGTCTAGCTGAAGATCCTGATTTCGACCCATCCCAAGACAAGTCTTTCTTTGAACATTCTTGAACCTATGAAATACTTGCGATGTTTTAAACTTATATTTGCATAATTAGGTTGTGCACTCACATACACTAATAGTCTATTGCTTGAGTAATTATGACAACTAAAACATAAACTTGACAACTTAGCTTCCTTATTGTTGAATACCTTGAAATACCTTTGTCGATTTAAGATTTATTCTTACCACCATTGTTTTACTTTATGCTTTTAATTGCTTTTAGTACATTCCTTGTATTCTGGGTGCACTACACACACGCTTACACATTCATACTAAAACATGACGACTAGAAGTAGATTGGGTGATGATGTTGGTTTTGTAAATATGTTGTGTTGAAATGAGATTATTTTTAATTGCAAAGTTGTTAAGTGCGATTGTCGCTATAGGGTGTGATTGCGCTTAATGGTTAAGAACCGATTCATTGGGAAATAGCATGAGCACAACTTCGTGCAACCTTACGGGTATGTGAGAGGTGCTCCTGAGCTAGTACTTAGCGGGTTTAGGATATTCTGACTGCCTATAGATATGAAATCATCGGGATGATTCGAGGTTTTACTTGCAAAGTCCCTAACGGACACGAGATTCATGGCTAAGGCTAGTAGTTGAGTTGAGGAGTTAGTAGTGGAGCACCCGTGGGATTTCAAGGGAAAAGAAGGAAGCGTGGCTTCCTAATCTTTGGTCAAGGACCTGTCTAGGTGGTAGTGGGGTATCCTAGGTCTGCTTAGGAAAGACTTTGTCTGGAACCTCCTCTACGTCATGGGTAGCGGAGTGAGTTTGAGTCGTAAGGGTAAAGTGTACGCCTTCAGCTGGAGTAAAACCTGTTCGAACAGCCGTGCCCATAGATATAGGCAAGTGTCTTGATGATTTCCCTTGCATAGTATTTCTACTTATTTTTCAACTACTCAGGGGAGGGATGGGACGTTATCAGAGTATACCATCAGGTATACGGCTAGCCTTCGTGGTTGACAACATTCCTGTGTGGAGCGGGAAGTCGAAAGACTTCATAGGAAGAGATGTGAGAAGTCAAAATTAGTTGAGCGATAAATTAAACTTGGGTTGAGATTATGATACTAATGGAAACAACTTCTCCGATAGATGGACAAGGTAGTACCAAGCAAAGACATAAGATATGAGATGTTAAGATGATGGTTGTGGTAAGTTGAATTGATAGAAAAGATGTTAGGATTTGTTGAAAAGCAATCCCGGGATGGCGAAAATGTAGGAAGTGGTTTAGCTATTGAATTATTTTGCTATATGTGGGAGCGGTTAGGGGTTGGGACCTCTATCCGTGGTTATCAGCACTTAGAACTTTTAAACTGTATTTCTTTGAGAATCATTGCCACTCTTTGTATCCTTCATATATATTTTATTCCCAAGACTTGCTGAGTAGTCTCGAGTGCTCAACCTTATTTTTACCTCACCTCCAGAGTTTGCTAATCTTTCCGAAGACAATGAGAACTACGAAGATGAAGGTGAAGACGTTGCTATTGAAGACCCAGAAGATTAGGGTTTTGGGTCTAGTCTCCAAGTAGAAGGTTTAGACAGTAGTTTATACTTATGTGTGTGTTATGTTTTGTTTCTGCTGGATCTTTGTAATACCTGTCCGCTCTGAGATATGTCTCTAAAAACAGCTATGTAAGAGTTAAGTGGTGTAATAAACAGGTCTGCAATGAAACTATTGTCGAATAGAACGATTTTACTTTTAAAATTCATTCGTCTTCGATAACGTACCGGCTCATCACGTTTCGATGGTATTTCCGATTCCAGGACGGGCGTTACAGTGGTGGAGAGGCCGGTCTCCCCCGCAAAGATCGATCGAGCGAATTGAAGCCGCCTCTGGCATGTGGCAATGGCATGCCCCTCGCCCCCGCGCGCCGTCCTTCTTCACGCTCTTCGACGTCCACATCGACGTCGTCGGCTGCAAAGAGCCCGCTCCTCCGTCTCCGACCCAGTGCCCGGTGGCGGCGTCGCCCGACTACACTCATACACGCAATCCATGCCTCCGTACTTTAGACAGCGTGCCGCGTCTCCGATCGAGCTACTCGACCCCTGACGCCGCCGTGCGGACGTCGTCGCCGGACTAAACGTCGGGCAAGGCACCTCCACTTATGCACGCACAGTTTTGTGAATGGGAGGTGGATTTTTTCCCGACCATCCTTTTGCTTATTTCTCCTCAAATATTATTTAGATAGTTGTAAAAAATCTAAAAAATAACAACATTGATATAATAAATATTTATTATATATCTTGTAAATTTTCAAATCAAACGTCTATCTCTAAAGTGAAAAATAAAATAAACAAATTTGGTTATAAATAATACTAACGCTAGCTATTCGCAGCAATTAAATTGCGTATTTTGCCTGTGATATATGTAGATAGAATTTAGTTTTGTATATTTATGGGGTATCATATGTCATTGTAATATATGTTACCAGTTTTTTAAAATTTGTTGTGACAGTTTAAATGACGTGAAAGACGTAGCTTCATACGGACACAAAGTTGTGAATTTACTTTAATTTGAACGACATGTTTTTACAGAAATCCAAATGTGCAAGTCTGTCCTTTCAACTGTTCAAGTGTTCATGAACGTACATTCTGGTTGCACATCCACTGGCGCCACGTGTGATCCCGTATGAATACAGTCATCGATGCCCGGCCGATCTAAGAACAAGTGAAAGCATACTAAATATATTATGCAATTTCTATGATCCCAAGAAATATTTTAGGGAAATATTCCACAAGCTCACTACGCAAGATGCTTCGAATAAGAAGAGGTATATCTCACATAATTAAGTTAGATTAAGTAACAAATTTCAACAGTTTGGAACAGAAAACAGACTTGGAGATGGGCATGCATGCAGAACAAAATGCTGCGCGCCGGCCAGCCATTTCCGTTAATTATTTACAAAACTTAAATTCTTGTGTTTTTCTCCTTGCATACATGTACACGCCAATGTAATATCCTTGGTTTTTATTACACCAAATTAACCACCAACAAATTAATGGCACAACATATACAAATATCATCGATAATCCAAAACACCAAGAGCTAATCAAATCAAATGGTATGGTAATTAATTACTCAAGAACCCTCGTTGATCGAGGTCGTCGTTCGATCGGTTATGCACGCACCAGTTCATGCATGCATGCATGCAGCTGCGGAGATCGATAGCCATGGTTGGTAGCTAGGTTAATTACCTCCCGTAACCCCACAAATCCATCTCGCCGCCTCGTTGGCCGGAGATCATGGCTCCCATATGCTGCACCGCCGCGGCGCCGCTACTGTTGCTGAAGCCATCCATCGTCTGCCACTGCTGCTCGACCGCGCTTGCGGCGCCGGCGGCCTGGTCCCTGCCTTCGCCCAGGCCATCGGCGGCAACGGCGCCGCCGTCGCTGCTGCCGCCGTCGAGGCCAGGGTGGTCGACGGGCAGACCGGAGAAGTCGTATCCTGGGGCGTCGGCGGCCGGCCGGTGGTTGGTGAGGAGGTCCTGGACCTGCACGTGGTGCGAGTAGGCGGCGTGCGGCGCCGGCGCGGCCGGCTGCATCTGGGAGTAGTAGAAGGAGGAGGCGTGGTGGTGATGGTACTGGTGCGGGTGCATGTAGTGAGACGCGACCAAGGCTGCCCTGGCCTGGTCGTTGCCGCCCAGCGGCGGGGACACGCCGAGGTGGCCGCCGACGTCCCCACCGCTCTGGCTCCCGCTCCCCTCGCTGCCGCCGATCTTGAAGAAGCACTTCTTCTTGAACACGCGGCACACCACCCATCCGTCCTCCTGCAATAACAATAGCTAGCTAGAGATCGATCAGTAGGCGAAACCCTAACTATTAAACGCGTTGCATGCATGCACATATCCATCTACGAGACTATGAGCGGCCATGGGAGAGGGACATGGAGAAGAGGAGCTAGCTAGCTTACGCTGGTGCCGCCCTCCGCTTCGTCTGCGTCCTCGAGGCGGTACTCGTGCATGATCCAATCGGTCTTCTGGCCATGCGGGGCACGGCCACGGTAGAAGACGAGCGTCTTGCGCATGCCGATCTTGCGGTAGCTGGTGCGGATGCACTTGTCCCGCCCCGTCGCCTTCCAAAATCCGGCCATCGTGGCGCGGTTCGTCCTCGATCCCGTCGGGTACTTGCGGTCCTTGTGGCTGAAGAAGTACCACTCATTCTGCGGCGCCGACCCGATCCTGCACCTCTCTGCCCACCCACCCATGGATACCCATCAGTTCATGCATGCTCGCTCGATCGATCGATCGCTTGATTCACAAAGCTTGCTCAAGACATGATTTAGCTAACTAGTTACCTTGTAGATCCCATGGCTCGATCTTGTTGAGGTCGACCTCGTGGATGACCTCGAGGTCGAACTTCTCGAAGCCGATCTTCTTCTTGAGGTAGTAGAGCAGCAGCTCCTCGTCGGTGGGGTGGAACCGGAACCCCGGCGGCACGCCGTTGCTGGACGAGAAGGCCGACATGGCTTAGCTCAAACGAAAACAAGCTGTTCTAGCTAGAGAGCTTCTTCTTCTGGACGCGGGAGAAGCCTGTAGCGCGTATATATACGCGGCGTGCCACCATGGGCAAGGAGGACCTAGCGAGGCAGGTGCATCTAGCTAGCTGCCGACTGGCTAGCCACAGCGAGGAGGAGGGGGATGATGATGATGAGGGAGAGTTGACGCCGGCCGCCACGGCGATGGACGGGGATAAAAGTTGGTCACGTAGGACGCAAGGCAAGGCCATGATCGGGGCGGGAGCTAGCCTAGCTAGCTAGCAGTCAGCCCGCATTATTCTACGCCATTAACGATCCCGAGGCTGGAGGTGCCGCCTTTGTTTAGGGTTCGCTTGATTGCGATCAAAGCAAGTGTTCCTCCTCCTCCATCGCTAGCTGATAGCTACACACTACATATAATATATACCTTGGGAGAGCAGCTTAATCTCTCTGCATATCTGATATCTTGCTATTGTTTAAGCAGTTTTACAGCTTTCTGTAATTACATTTCTCTTCATCTGCTGGTGACCTGATGTACGTATTGGTAGCTCGATCGGTATGTCGATGATGATGGAGGTGCAAGCAAAAAATAAAGGAAATTGTGGCATATTTATTTTTATTGTATGTCTGGTTGAAGTCATATAGTATATGAACTATCTAAATTTGCTAGGTAATATATATATATATATATATATATTGTGCAACTAAATACTAATTCATGATTCAACTAGATGCATGTGTGCGTGGCATGCATGCATTCCAAATTTCCAATTAGATAGATATAAACATAACAATACACAGTGGTTCTGATTGCTTTGTTCATAGAATCGAGTGAATTCAGAGTAAATCAGGCGGGAATATTTCTACTGTTAACTTGTTCTGCTCTCGCAATTCAGCCACATTTGAGTTACTATTGCTGGATGCAGTAAGTTGATTGAAACTGAACTAAATTATGCCGCCCAAAAATTTAAATTATGGCCCAACACTTCGTACTAGGCACCTAAACCAACCAAACTCTCTAGGGATCAGGCATCCACACATGCATGCAGGCACGGTTTCCCTGCAACCTTAGCTGAGCTTAATTAGATTTCAAGGATTAGTTGACATATGCATATTCTCTCTAAACTAAAGAGAGTAGTTCTGCTTCCCCGATGGATCAAATTAACCAATCGAAACACGTACGTACTGTGATTGCAGTACTACTTGTTGAGTGGTGACATGCACATGTACTGTTGCCCTGAAACTAAAGCTTCAGCACCGCATATTCAAGTGTTAATCTCGACACATTTGCCAATGTTAACCTACTTATAACTCACCTTAATACCAAACTGAGCCTTAGAGCTTAGAGCTTGTTTACAGAGAGCTTTATATTTTAAAAAATAACTTATAAGTATCTGACTAATGAAAATTTAGAAAATTTGGTATTTTTCATCTTCTAAGTTCTACTTCATTTTTAAATTTTATAATCATTAAGTTTCATAATCTAAAGAAAATATAAATTATTCGTAGAGCTTTAGATTATAGGAGTAGCCTTAATTAGCTAATAGAATTTCCCTCGAATACACCCTTAATTAGTTCAATAATGGTACATAAACCCTATACTTTGACAGAAATAAGCAGATGGATGTATATTTTCAGTAGAGCGAAAAGATTTGTTGTTGGACCAGTCCTCATTTTGACGGTTGAATTCAGCACCAGCAGGCACATCGAAACCGCATCATCAACAGAGCGCAGAGATGAATTAACAGCTAACAGTGGTGATACACACACACACACGATTAGTCTGAGCTAGCACGGGTTAAGGGGAGCCTCATGTGAGGGCAGCCAAGACATGTGGGGATCGATCGATCTAGTCGACGACGACGAAGCGACGCCCATGGCGCGCGGACGACGACGTCGCACCGCATGCATTGCCCGCGCGCGGCCCGCCCCCGCGCGTGCACCTTGAGTGCGATCCACTCCTCCGCCGTCACCGTGACGACGACCCGGCCGGCCTGGCCCCGCGCGCGGCGGGGCTCCCGATGAGCGGGCTCGTGCGGGCGCGGGGCACGCGCTGGCCATCCACCGCGCGCCCACGAACCTCTCCCTCGACCTTGTGTGGCGCGGAAGGAAGCCCCAGCCATTAGCCGTAGCCCCCTCCACCATTCGCGCCCCCGGCCGCGGCGACGACGAAGGCGCGCGCGAGCTTTCGCTAGCTTTGAGTGAGAAGTAGTGAAGTACTGAGAAGGCATCAGCAGCAGCAGCACCAAATGATTAGGTGATCGAGTGTTTACGTAGGTAGGAATCAATTTGACGGGGGAACCTGGAGTTTACTGCAATTAACCGGCGGCCACTGGTTGTTACTAATACCTAGGAGTACCTAGCTATGGTGCAGTGGTGAGGTGGTCTCAGCTTGCTTTCCTCTGTCATTTGCTTGCTGCTCCTGATAATCTGATGTGTGTGCATGGGGTGAAACATACTATGTACTACTTGCCATGAAAGCTTGTGCCTACAGCTGCCTCTGTAGTTCCACTATTATACTTGCCAATTTGTCACATCTCAATGCAAATGAATGCATGCATGCTTCAGGCATCTGCTATATATGTTTGGACATGCGCATGACAGCATGAACAGATAGCTTCTGTCCTGAAAAAATCCGAAAGTGGCACAGTAAGAGCCTGTTTAGCAGTGCTCAACTCTTGGATGCTTTTCTGCTCAAGCTGAAGAATTGGATTCTTAATGTTTTTAATAGTAGAGTAGCTAGGTGTATTTGCTTTAGAAAATATATAGAAAAGGTAGCGAAAGGGGTGGAGCTAAAAAAAATCACGCCTAAAGATTGCATATTTATTATTAACTAATCATTTAAAATTGTTAAAGATTTTTAATTTATAACAATTTGATGAAAATCTAGTAAAAGTAAAAAAAGCTAGGCCTAAGACTTGAGCCCCAATCGCCCCATGTTTATATCTGCCCTATATTTCTTTAGCTCATAACTCGATCCAAGCAAACCCTAAGTCAGTAAGAGATGGCTCCTCACAACTAAAGAATAAGATTACAGGGTAGATACGTTCCAGAAGATGTCGAGTGAAAAAAAATCAAAGAGATGGTTCTTTTTAGACTTAAAAAAAAGAAATAGTTTTAATTTTAGAAGAAACTTGGAGAAGTGTGGTTTTGCATATTCAGATACATACTATTTACCATCATGATCGATATCGTATACTGACCGTCTAACTTCTGAAATCCAGATCGAAGGCTCGAGCTGTCATGGAACGGAATTAGAGTCAAAAATGACCTAATTATGCTCTGATACCAACAACTATATGTCACATCGAGTTAGAAACAATACCAAAGAGTACTTAAATTATTGAGCTAATTATCGCCATTCAGAGGGCAGAACGGGAATATACAGCCCAAGTTGCATGCATTAAGAACTGAAAGAAGATTTGCTTCCTTATCAAGGGTCCTAAAGTGGATTCTGTTGAAGAAGATCCAAGCAGTTTAGTAGCTAATTGTCCACAAAGTCAACCATGTGAGCTGCAAATTGTAGCCAGTTTTTTCCAGCTCTTATGAAGTTATGATCCGTGTGCGTGTAACGTGCGAGCACACGTGTGAGTGACCATGCCCTGCGCGTGTGGCAAATTAAGCACTTCGACGATACTAGTCGGCTCTGTTTTCAGATTTGCATTTCATTTTCAGTTCTTCCTTATAAAAACCTTAATCCGTTCCAGAGTATGAATATACCTGTATATTCATGAATTGCTCTCCATCCATTCAACCAATACGGAATTAAACAACAGAGTGACCAACCTGACAACCAAAGAGCAAAACAAACTTGAAAATAATAAATAACAAAAGACTGATAATTGAAATACAGAAATACCTGAAGATAAACTTATGAGGATAAAGCATACCTCCCGAGAGGCCGGGACATCAATCTGAGTTCAGACATCAATTCGATCTTCGACAGTGTAATTAGATGGCAAAAAATCAGTCATGAATAATAGTTTGGCAATGCCATATCATATGTGGAGCAAGACAATCAAGCCCGCTTGCTTAAAAAAAAGACAATCAAGCCCGCTTGCTTAAAAAAAAGACAATCAAGCCCGCGTACCATAGCACGATTACTGCTAGAATTTTGGGCTAGACCCACTTTAATATTTCAGAAATTCTAAATAAATCTTAAAGACCCATGCCATGCAAGAGGATGATATGAACCTTTAATCCTATATTACTAGTGTAGGTGAAGAATGACTAACTTATATAGTGAGATTGTCTCTATCCCACTAAGCTATGTCCATGGGGGAGAAAAAGGGAGCTTTACACGCGCGCTCGCCTCGCCTAGCCGAGCTGAGGCTTCGCGGGCGCGTGGCACCTACGTGAATGGTCCGCTAAAATCCGGCTCCTCGCCTTGCAGGGACGCGTAGAAATCGACTCGGTTTAGATCCGTCTCCCATATAAATACCCGTCTGATCGGCCCCTACCAGATTAGATTAAAAAATAGATCAGAACACCATAACCTACTCCATCTCGCTCGTCGGCGTGCACCAGCGAACGGAAGAGCAGGTCTCTAGAACCTGTCGAGCCTTGTGATCCTGCACCGAAAAAGGGTGAATAAGGTTTTTGGAAAGCGCTCCGCGTGATTGCTCACGATCGTCACCATGGCACACCTTCCATCTACATCAACCGACGGTCGCCATCGTCTGCGGTCCGACGCCAGTGGGAACTAATCTGTGCTGGTTGCGACATCTTCGTCTGCAAGCGTGCTGTACGTGTGCTACGGTCCTACTCGGGTTTTAATCATATTTTGCGAAATCATGGTTATATTGTTCCTATTAACTAGTATGCTAGATCTGTTCATGCTAGTTTATTCAACTGTCATGATTTATTTAATTCAGAAATCAATACTGTAATTGCCTACTTATCAAATAATCCAAAAACCTTATGATAGGCAATCTGTGAGTACTTTAAAGGCTGGTTTTGTCGATGCACAGAGAACAGAAAAATTTTCTGGTGTGTACTTTAAGAGATGGCAAGCAAATGTTCGTCTCTGGCTTACTGCTATGAATGTATGGAAAGCGAGACTTGGCAAACCTAAATACGAACTTTCTTCTGATAAGCGGAAGAAATTCACGAAGGCCAATAATCTCTTCGTGGGATGCATTCTAGACGTGCTCTCTGACCATCTGTATGATGTTTACATCATCGTGACAGATGCGAAAGAGCTGTGGAATGCTCTGATTGCAAAATATGGTACATCAGATGCGGGCGGTGAACTTTACTTTATGGAGAGTTTCTATGACTAAAGGATGGTAAATAACTGTTCTGTGGTGGAACAAGCTAATAAGGTTGTGTGCACTGTAAAAGAAGTTGACCTCGTTAAGTGTCCTCTATCCGACAAATTTATGGCTGGTTGAATAATTGCAAAGTTGCCTTCTTCATGGAGGAACTTCGCCACTACTCTGAAACATCAAAGACATGAGATATCAGTTAAAAACCTAATAGCGTCTCTTGATGTTGAAGAGAAAGCTTAGGCAAAGAACGCTTTTGAGAAAGGAGGCGAGGGCCAGACTAGCGCCAACATGGTGTAGAAGTCTCCAAATAGCAAGAGTAAAGGGAAAAATAAGCCTACCAAGGCTATGAAGACCACTACCTTCAAGAAGAAGAAGAAAAATAAAGCCAAGTTAAATTACTTCACTTGCGGTGAGCTAGGACATTTCTCTAAGGATTATCCAGATCATACAGACCGCAAAGGGCAAAGGGCTAAGAATGTTAACATGGTGACCATGGGCAATACTAAGGATGGGTACGGTAATCTACCTACTGTTCTTTCAATCTTTTAAACTACCAGCTGGTGGCTTGATACGAGTGCCAATGTTCATGTGTGTGCTGACATATCTATGTTTTCTTCTTACCAGGCCATCTAGGATTCTTCCATCCTAACGAGGAATGGGTCACATGCTTCTGTTCATGGTATTGGCATGGTAGATCTGAAGTTTACTTTGGAAAAGATCGTGCAACTGAATAACGTATAACATGTTCCTACTATCAATAAAAATCTTGTTAGCGGTTTTGTTCTGTGTAAGAACGGATTTAAGGTAGTTTTAGAGTCCAATAAGTTAGTCATGTCGAAACATGGACAATTCATTAGTAAATGTTATGATTGCGGAGGCCTATTCTGCTTTTTTCTTTCAGATTTTAGCAATAAGTTAGTGAACCATATTTGTGATAGTATTAATAATGATGCGAGTATTTGGTATTCACGTTTATATCACGTTAATTTTGGCTTGATGTCTCGACTTTCTAGCATGAGTTTAATTTTAAATTTCACCATTATCAAAGGTTCTAAGTTCTATAGTTATGTGCAATTGAAGCAACCTCGGAAGCCTCACAAGGTGGCTGAGGAGAGAAAATTGACACCTCTAGAACTCATACATTCTGATCTACGTGAGATGAATGGTGTGTTGACAAAGGGTGAAAGGAGATACTTCATAACATTAATTGATGATGCGTCCAGATTTTGTTATGTTTATCTGTTGCGAACTAAGGATGAAGCATTAGACTACTTTAAAATCTATAAGGCCGAAGTTAAAAATCAACTAGAGAGAAAGATCAAACATCTAAGATCAGATTGTGGTGGTGAATATTTTTCTAAAATCTTTAATGAATTATGTGAGGAACATAGTATTATTCACGAGAGGACGCCTCCCTATTCGCCCGAATCAAACGGGGTTGCCGAGAGGAAAAACCGTATGCTAACTGACTTGGTTAACGCCATGTTAGATACTGGCGATTTATCAAAGGCATGGTGGATGGAGGCATTATTGACTGTATGTCATGTTCTGAATAGAGTTCCAAACAAAAATAAAGAACAAACTCCATATGAGATGTGGATTGAAAGAAAACCATCACTTTCTTACTTGCGTACTTGGGGGTGTTTGGCGAAAGTCAATGTCTCAATCATGAAAAAACACAAGTTAGGGCCTGACACAATGGATTGTGTGTTTCTAGGCTATGCTCAGATGAGCATTGCATATAGATTTTTTATAGTAAAATCTGATGTGCCTGATATGCATATTGATACTATTTTAGAATCTCGTGATGAAACATTTTTTTGAGAATATGTTTCCTATGAAAGATATGTATAACACTGCTAAATTTTTTATTGAGATAATTCCTGAACCTGATATACCTGTTAATTTTGAGTCTTCTGAACAACATACTCAGTTTAAGTAAATCCTTGAGGAGGATGATAGTGAAGCTCCTAGAAGGAGTAAAAGATAAAGGGTTGTAAAATCCTTTGGTGATGACTTCACTGTATACCTTATGGATGACACTCCTATGACCATTGTTGAGGCATATGCGTCTTCAGATACAAATGATTAGAAAGAAGCTATCTATAATGAGATGGACTCGATTCTATCCAATAATACGTAGGAACTAACTGAATGACCCTATAGTTACAAACCCGTAGGCTGTAAGTGGGTGTTCAAGAAGAAGCTTAGGCCTGATGGTACTATTGAGAAGTATAAGGCTCGGCTTGTGGCCAAAGGTTACACACAGAAAGAAGGTGGAGACTTTTACGATACTTATTCACCTATCACTAGACTGACCATTATTAGAGCATTACTTTTCTTGGCTGTCTTATATGGTCTTATCATTCATCAAATGGACGTAAAGACAGCTTTCCTGAATGGAGAGTTGGATGAGGAGATCTATATGGATCAGTCTGATGGGTTTGTAGTGAAGGATCAAGAGAGCAAGGTGTGTAAATTATTAAAGTCTTTGTATGGCATGAAACAAGCACCTAAGCAGTGGTATAATAAGTTCGGCAGAACTCTAACTTCTGCGGGCTTTGTCATAAACAAGGCCGATAGATGTGTGTACTATCGACATGGTAGGGGCGAAAGTGTTATACTATGTTTGTATGTCGACGACATACTGATCTTTGGCAGAAGCATTGATATGATCAATGATATCAAGTCTTTTATGTCAAAGAGGTTTGATATAAAAGATCTAGGAGAAGCTGATGTTATTCTCAACATCAAATTAATTAAGGGCGAAAACGAGATTACACTTTCGCAATCCCATTATATGGAGAAGGTCTTGAGTCGCTTCGGCTATAAAGACAACAAGCCTTCTCCAACACCTTATGATCCCAGCGTGATACTTCAAAAGAACAAGAAAATCGTTAAAGATCAACTAAGATACTCTCAGATAATTGGTTCACTCATGTTCTTGGCTAGCGTAATGAGGCCCGACATATCTTTTGTTGTGAGAAAATTGTGCAGGTTTATGTCTAACCCGGGTACAGTAGTGATCACTGGATGCACTTGAAAGAGTTATGCGCTACTTGGTAGGTACTATGAGCTATGGGATTCACTATTCTGAGCATCCCGCTGTGCTTGAGGGATATAGTGATTCGAACTGGATATCTGATGCTGATGAGCTTTATGCCACGACTAGGTATGTCTTTACCCTTGGAGGTGATGTAATATCATAGAGATCTTGCAAACATACTATTTTTATGAGGTTAACCATGGAAGCAGAACTCAGTGCTTTAGACACAGTGACTACTGAGGCAGAGTGGCTACGTGAGCTATTGATGGACTTGTCTGTGGTTGAAAAATCAGTGTCGGCTATTCTTATGAATTGTGACAATCAAACTGTGATAGTCAAAGTGAACAGTGCTAAGGATAATGTGAAGTCATCCAGACACGTTAAAAGATGATTGAAGTCTGTCAGAAAGTTAAGAAACTCTAAAGTAATAAGTGTGACTTATATTCAAACAGACAAAAACCTAGCAGATCCCTTTACAAAAGGGCTATCACGAAATGTGATAGAAAATGTATCGAGGGAGATGGGTATGAGACCCGTATGAGTTGCTATAGTGGTAATCTAACCTATGTGATCGGAGATCCCGTGAATTAGGACCTAGAAAAAACAAGCTATTGGTTAACTAAGAAGAGTAATTCCTAACCATCTCTAAGTGAAGATGCAATATTCTCATATAGTATAAGGCAGGTTAGCTTCATGCCTTAATGTATTTTGTTGGCTTTAATTAGCAAAGATGATGTCCTACAGAGCATTCTTCAAAGAATACGCCTAAGTGAGCCCGACTGTTAAACGTCGCAGTTTATGAGACTCGGGTGATCTCTAACAAGCTTATGATGAGACCAAGGAGTATGACGTATATGCTCCACCCACGGAGAAGGCTACTGGTAGCCAGGTACTAGTTATAACTTTGAGTAAAACTTGTTCGCACAAAACTTATAATTCAAGGCATTGTCCATTATTCAAGTTGTGGATGAGTGTAGCTTGAAACTCTAGGCAAGAGTTCAATTTAACAGTCTTAGCTAAAACACTAGTATATAAAACAGTAGTGAAAAACTGGCAAATCTCTAAATGGACGTTTGAGATCTGGTGCAGGATTGTTGGAATTTTGGGCTAGGCCCACTTTAATATTTCAGAAATTCTAAATAAATCTCAAAGGCCCATGCCATGCAAGAGGATTATGGAAACATTTAGTCCCTTATTACTAGTGTAGGTGGAGGATGAATAACTTATATAGTGGAGTTGTCTCTATCTCACTAAGCTATGTGTATGGGAGAGAGAAAGGAAGCTCCACACGTGCACGCTCGCTCTCCTCGCCTCGCCGAGCCAGGCCAGGCTCGGGCTCGGGCTCGGGCTCATGCACGGGCCAGGGCTGGAGCTTCGTGGGCACACGGCACCTGCGTGAATGGTCCGCCAAAAATCATGTCAGCTCTCATATAAATACCCGTCTGACCAACCCTACCAGATTAGATTGAAAAACAGATCAGAACACCTCAAACCGAGCTAGGGTTTTTGTCTCCTCACTCTGCTGCGCCATCACCATAACCTACTCCATCCCGCCCATCAGCGTGCACCGGCGAACGTGAGAGCAGGTCTCCAGAACCTGTCGCCCTTGTGATCCTGTACCGGGAGAGGACGAATAAGGTTTTTAAGAAGGGCTCCGCATGACTGCTCATGTCTATCACCACGGCGCGACTTCCATCTACATCAACCGTCGGTCGCCGTCGTCTGTGGTCCGACGCCAGCAGGAACCAATCTGCGCCGGTTGCGCCATCTTCGTCTGCAAGCGTACTGTACGTATGCTGCGATCCTTCTCGGATTTTAATCATGTTTTATGAAATCATAGTTATGTTGTTCCTATTAACTAATATACTAGATCTATTCATACTAGTTTATTCGGCTGTCATAATTTATTTAATTTGGAAATCAATACTGTAATTGCCTACTTATCCAGCAATTACAACAATGTCATGAATGCAATCCTACACTTTTGTTAATACAGAACAATTTAAAGTATGTAACTTTGCAAAACTGAAAGGAATACTACATGTACACCAGAGCTTCTTGGTGGCGAAGAGGTCACGGTTGAAGTGCAGATCCTTGTACACCAGCATGGGAGCTGGCTTCTTGGGGGAGAAGGGGAGGGTCAAGGGTGGGAGGCTTGGTGGAGAGCGGAGGGGATGAGGCCATCCTCGACATGCTCCCCGTGATGAGCAGCGAAGGCGAGAGGGCGCCGAGGCGACGGGAGGAGATCGAGAAGACAGCTGCTGCTGCCGCAGCCGCTACTGCTGGAAGCCAAAGACAGGTAGATAGATAGGACTATCATACGCCGTTGCATCGTGCCTAAAATGCGTCCTTGAAAAAAATCTCCTACAACTAGAGTGACGGTGAGTGGCGACTAGCGAGCGCATCGAGGCGGCAGCGCCGATGGAGGAGCCCATCGAGGAAAGGCCGGCCTTGTAGAGCCCATGCGTGGCCCAAGAAATAGCAAGATGACTCACGTTTGGAACGCCGAGGAGATGGGAGATGGGCCGGACGTTGCCTGTATCCGTCACGGTCAATGGCTGGGGCCCAGGGGCCTACGTGAGTTCTCATCGGCAATTTCTTGTTTTTGTTAGAGAAAATTGATAATTTGCCACCGTTAAGTCTGAGCTTCGACTATTTGCTACTCTAAACTTCGGCTTCGATAAAATACCACCCTAAACTTTATCCTAGTTGATTTTTTGCCATTCTACTAGTTTTTAATTAATTTCTCATTTTTTTCTTCCTGAGAAAAGACTAATTTACCCTTCTCGCTGCATCCCTTCCATTTCAGTGCCCAACCAGCAGCAAGTTGCTCCTGGGCGAGCAGCCATGTTTGATTCTTCCTTCGATTGCTTCCACTGGTCGAAAAATTGATTCTTGGACCAAAGTAATGACCAAATTTGGTTTTTTTATCTGTTCTATTGGTATCCTTTCTTTTCCTTTTGATTCAGTGAGTAGTACTCCAATAATTTGGATTCGAGGGAACCTAGTTTCTCAGCAGCAGTGAGAAGGGCAGCCGCCGATGCGCCCAGGAGCAATGTGCTGCAGCACTGAAATAGAAGGGATGCAGTGAGAATGACAGATTAGTCTTTTTTCAGAGAGAAAAAAATGAGAAATTAATTAAAAATGATAGAATGGTAAAAAATTAACTAGGATGAAGTCTATGGTGGTATTCGAAACCAAAGTTTAGGGTGATAAATAATCGAAGCACAAACTTAACGGTGACAAATTATCAGTTTTCTCTTTTTGTTATTGCTAATGATTGGAGGTTCTTGCCCAAGTACGGCCATTGATTCCGCACCGAGTGCGTCGAACTGTGCCAATCCTCCCACTCCACATGCCACCTCTGCCACATCGGCGTCGACTGTGAAAAACCGGCCGAAACTCCTCCCCCCTCGGCTCTCCCTCCGGCGCCACAGCCGGAACCGGCGAACTACCCGACATCCCTTCCGATCGACTAACGTCCTGTTCCGGGGATTGCAGGGCTGGCGCAGTGATGACGACGACGACCGTCGCACGGGCCACCGTCGATGTCGGCGGACGCACCAGTTCGTCGTCCGGCGGGACAGCCGCGGTGCTGGTCATCGAGGTCCCTGAGACGACCACGGCGGTGCCGCGGGCAAGCTCGGCGGGGCTGGCCGCTGGCGGGGTCTCTCAGGAGGATGTGGACCAGAGCACCTCGTGCCTGAGCCGGCCCCCTGCTACCGCATCAGCTGCATGCATGCTCGACGTGTCGTTGAACAAGGGACAACTGACAATTTGTTCATTCATTTTGTTGTACTATACATGAACTGTAAAATGTGTTGGCACGTACGAAACGGTCGTTCAATCATCCGTCTGTCAGGGATTTGAACTTTTGCTCTCCGATTAATATCGGAGAACTCGGCTAAAATCAGACGGACGAAAAAATGATGGGACTGTAATTAAGGGTCTCATTGATATAGCTCATGTTAAATTTGAAGTTTATATAGTATAATAAAATAATTTAAATTTAAATTTTTAGTCTAAATTAAAAATTAAATTACTCAACTAAATACTCTCAATCTATCTATAGCTTCACATCTATGATTTCTTAGAGTTAGGTTAGATCAGCTTCAAAAAATTCTGAAGTTAGAGCTGTGCTAATAGAACTTAACTCTCGGAAACAATGTTGATAAAATTAGAAAATTAACGCTAGAAATTATGTAACGAGAAGTATAAAATCACTCGACAAAATTACAGCGAAACCGTTTTTTTCGGATCGTGCGTAACTGCATCTGCATGCATGCCTAAATGTCCCCCGCTAGCTGGGGCGCCGAGCCCTCTGTCAATCTTGCGGAAAGCAGTGACTCCTCCGTACGTGTTGATTACATAGCAGAAACATCCTCTGCTGTGGCTTTTACAAAGAAAGAAGGCGACGTATTTGGTCATCAGATTTACAGAGAAACAAACCAGAAACAAACCAATCTAATTTAGGGAACAAATAATCCTAAGGATAGAAACTAATCCCTAGGAGAAAAAGCTAATCCTTGATAATCACGTACACATGCAAAGCTAATCCTTGATGATCACGTACACATGCATACCTTGTATTCTAACACCCTCGTCCAGCATATGTATTTCATGGTGTACGCCGAGCCGGCTCTGCTCGCTAGATGCTTCTCGTTCTCGATCGCGAGAGTACGCGCGCACGGCAGCGCGCGGCTCCGGCAATGCACATGCCTTTGCAGGCCGCGGCCGGCCGGCCGCATAATTGATCGAGCTACGTACGGCGCGTTGCATCATCTTCATTGGGAAGCTGTAGGCTTGCCTGCCGGCGATCAGATCTACGTACCTCAAGCTTATCACCCTGAAGCCATAGCCTGGCTATAGCTGCCACGACATGTCCGGCCGGCCCTGTGTTGCCGCAGCCCGCACGTTACACACATCATATCATCGGCGGTTGTCTGATCCGCTGTTGCATGCCGACGCGCGTAACACATGGTCTCGATCGGCAGCTGCCTCAGACTCACAGCTGACAAAGGGAAGCGAGCACTTAACGCTCTCTCGTGGACTTAGATATATTGTGATTGAATTGATCGCACGGCCCCTGATATCTTTTCTGACATGCATGAGTGTGGCAACGATCAACTCAATCTCTGTGTAAGAGCATCTTCAAGAAAAACTCTAAATAGCTCTTTTCTCTAAATTTTAGAGATTATAACTAAAAAATTAGCTCTAACAGATACTCTAAAAGACCCCCAAAAATGAGGTGTTCCCTAAATCTTCCTTCATCTTCCTTACTTGTAGGGAGTGTCTCTCATTCTCTATTCACTCTGGACCTACCTGTCAGTGATACAAGAGATATAAATAAAATAAAAGAGGAGATATTTAATAAGTAGTGTTCACCTGTCGATGATATAAAAATGAAATATAGGGAATATGATATTGAGAGTCTGCTGGAGAATAATAAGATTTAGAGATTAAATTTTATTAGGAGGACTCCCTATGTGAGATTTTAGAGTATAAAAAATAGCAACTCTCTTAGAGATGCTCTAACTCTGTGCTCCCTTTGATATAGAAAAATAGGTCGTTTATGACATGATTTTAGATATCAATAAGTAATTAATTAGAGGATATTTTTCTTTCTTTACTCATATTAAATAGCACGCAAAATAATTTAATAGTCTCTCTTAGCTCAGTGGTTAGTATTTCAAACATTGAAGCAGCACGCTTGAGTTCGATTCGATTCCAGCCAGGCTGCTTTTTGTATGGCGCACTGGAGAGAGAGGAACACAGGAGACGAAGCGATGGCTTCCTCAGGAGACGTGAATGCGGAAGCAATCTTTTTTGCATGGCCAGCAGCACGCGTCTGCGCGAGAGGATTAATTTGGGTACGTAGCTAGAGACGATATATGCATGTGGGTCATCAGTGATATTGAGCCGTGAGCCCTGCCTAGTTTTAAGCTCTGTGGATCGTATCGATCCCCTGCTGATGCTACAATACTTGTTCAGCTTTCGGCAGATGATAAAGTTTGTAAGAGACAAGGAACAACCAAACGAAACCCAGCATCAAACAAGATCTGAGAGCAATCTACGCTACTGGAGAGTGTCTTCAGTACCGGTTAAAAACTCTCTTTAATCGTAGTTTTCGAGCCGGTACTATTTATTCGGGACTAAAAGCTGTGACACATTAGTACCGGTTATTACACCCTTTAGTACCGGGTGGAGAACCCACCACGTGATACAAAAGACCAAGCTTTAGTACCAGCTAGGCTCTCCATCTGGTACTAAAGCTTGGTCTTTTAGTACCAGTTGGGCTCCCTATCCGGTACTAAAGGTCTTGTTTTTTATGTTTCGTTGCTGTTTTTATTTAATTAGAATCAGTGCTGGTTGTATTTAGTTTCAATTCATTCCTATTGTATGTACTATACATGACTCGTATATTCGTACGCTGGTTTTAATTGCTTTGAGAATAAATATTTATTAATAAGATTCTGTTATATTTTTCCGCATAATATATAAATGCTATTATTAATTACAATTATATATACAAAATCATTGTAATGTATTGTGGAATAAACACATCTAATCATAAATAATTACTACTACAGAAAACCCTATTAGTGACGGGTAATAATTTTTATTAGTGACGGACAAGTCTCCCATCACTCTTATTGCGTCAATGATGTAACATCAATAGTGACGAGCGATAGTATTCACCTGTCACTAAAGGGGAGCCTATTGGCTCACCTGTTAGGGCTCTTTAGTGATGGGTCATAATATCACCAGTCACTAAAGAACCCTTTAGTGACTGGTGATTATTGTCACCCGTCACTAATATTATAATCATTTAAAAAAAATAGTTTTTAGGCTGCATCCTGAATCAAAGCCAGGATTTGGCAGCCAACATATCCAACATCCAAAGCACATCACAGACAATTCATCACAGAAGATTCACAATTCATCACAAAAAATTCATAACCAAATTAGTATCACATATATTAACTTCTAACTCGTTATCTCGAAGAACATGGCTAAAACAAAGTTCTATAAGAGCATTTTCTAACTTCTAACTTCTAGCGATATCAAGACTTAAATAGTGTCCTGCGAAGATTCTCTCTGTCTATCCACCATGAATTGCTTAAGGCTATATATGTCTAGTTTTGTAGCCTCTTTTATGGTCACCCTGTACTCCTTCTCCCTGAAAAACAAAGAATCAATACAATATATACAATGGTTATCAGTGCAAAAATGAAGATGGATAGGAAGACATCGTACCCCAGGTTTACACCACATACATAACAGTCTCAATTGTACCATTATAGATGCTAAAATGGAAGGCGCATAGTGTGCCAACTTCTAACGCGTTATCTCGAAGAAATTGGCTAAAACCAGTAGTTAGGTAGCACCGTCCATCCATGTATTTATGCACCACAATTGGGACTGCCTCAGACCCTGCTGCTGTCACTTGAATCTCGGTGGTGGTCTGCTGGTGTAGGTGAGGTGTGATGTACTTCTCACAGCACTGCCTTGAAAAGTACTATAACAATAAAATTTAAACAAAGCTAGTTAAACAAGGCTATTTGCATAGATGATCTAGTTACCATCGACATGTGCAAATAACTTACCATCGACTTCTTATTGATGATCGTGTTATTTATTGTGCAGATATATAACCGAGTCTCGGAGGATAAACTTAGCGAGATGTCTTGTAGGAGAGCCTTCCTTGCTGGAGTTACATCTGTTGGATTGCCAAAATAATAGATGTGCTTTAATTGGTCCATTTGGTTGGTGTCGACCTCCCTGGCTATCTGCTTCCCCTTCCTCTCCGCAACATTGCTAGGACCCTCCCCTAACATTATAATGAAACCATGTTAAGCACATAAACAAAACACGCATGGCTAGTAAGTAATGTCAGTTCTCTATATATACCACTATCGTTGTCCTCCACTTTTATGGTCGTTAAGGTCTTCTCATCACCAAAGTTAGTATAAAATTTGACCATAACTGTCAATGGGGCCTGTCCCATTGTTATTACCACATAGTCCACTTGTGTTAGGCTGCCTCTTTGACTAAATTCGGGTCACCCTTTGTGGAGGCATATCCTACCTCCACAGCTCGCAACCTCAACCTCACTGGTGCACCCATCTCTTGTCAATATCTTAAGGGTGTCACCAGCACGAATGTTATTGATATCACCAAATCTTTTTGATAAAAACTATAACAGTAAGATAATGTCATATCAGTTTGTTAGTTTTATTAGCACATAAACAATATATACAATGTACAATGTATAAATCTGGTGACGCCCCCCGTTGACTAGATGATTGATTTTTATGAGGCAACTATCAGGAACATAAGTTGGTACCATAAGAACATAATTTGGGAGGCTTGCCATGTCCCTAATTCATGTTATATTTCACAATAATAAAAAAAATACAATAATACTTGTGAAATATTTACAAATTCACTAAGCAACAAACTTACATGAACAAACTTGCATGAATGTAACCTAATGTAACCTAATATCATCCAAACACTTGATGCATGCCTTGAATTCCTTGATAGTCAGTCCTGATAGGTTACCAAGTACAGGCTAATCATTTATGGTTACAAACAACATAGCTCGTAGGATGAAGGTCTCCCTTTTGTACTCAACCCATACACGTACACTATCATTCCATATCAATAATAAATCATCGACCAATGGTTTGAGGTACACATCAACGTCGTTGTCAGGTTGCTTCAGACCTTAAATAAGAACCGGCATCAAAATAAACTTTCGTTTCATGCACAACCAAGGAGGAAGGTTATAGATATATACAGTCACAGGCCAGGTATTATGACTACTGCTCAAATCATCGAAACGATTCATGCCATCCGTACTCAGGACAAACCTTATGTTTCTTATCTCATCTGTAAAGTCTAGGTACTTTCTGTCAAATTTTCTCCACTGGGTCCTATCAGCGGGGTGTCTATACATTCCATCAACCTTATGTTCTTCTTTGTGTCATCGCATCATCTTAACATGTGTTGCGTTTCCGAATAAACGCTTCAACCGTGGTATTATAGGGAAATACCACATCATCTTAGCGGGAACCCTCTTCCTGTGACGGTCCACGCCAACGTCACTAGCGTCACCACGCTTAATATTATATCACGACGCACCACACACCGGACAAGCATCTAAAGAATTGTACTCCTCGCCACGAAAGAGAATACAATCGTTGGGGCATGCATGTATCTTTTCTACTTTCAATACTGGGGGCAAACAGTCTGTTTTGCCTCATATGTTGTTTGAGACAAATTGTTACCCTCTGGAAGCATATTTTTAATGAGCCATAACAACTCATCGAATCTTTTGTCAGACATACCATTTACCGTCTTCTATTGCAACAAATCTAGTATCGTACGTAATTTTTTTCTTCCTGTTTTTACAATCCAGGTACAACAATGTCCGGTGGTCCTCTAACAAGCGTTCAAACTTTTTAAGGTCCATTTTACAATCAAAGTCATCCGCTGCATCACGCAACATCTGTTCTAGGTCATCATCTTTCGTAACATTGGTATCTTCACAATCAAAGCCTGAAATGTTATTGTTGTCTTGTTCTTTATCGTCAACTTCCTGTATAACACTATTTTCTCCATGCTTCGTCCAACAAATATAATTAGGCATGAATCCCCTTGAAAGCAAGTGGAAGTGAATAGTACTTGTCTTAGAGTATATCCTCAGATTCTGGCAGTCTATGCATGAACAACATATGAAACTCAATGGAGGATTTTGGGCCTTGGCTGCTTCGAGAAAATCACGTACACCGTGATTGAATTCTACGGAGCGGCGGTCAGCGCCATATATCAACTGTTGGTTCATCTACACTAACAAGATTATAGCCCGATTAGATCATTAAACAATAATTTCACCACATTTCTAGATAATGTACATTGCTTAATAACAACAACTAGGAAAAAACAACCAAACGAATTAATAAGGCTGAAGGAATCAAAGTATCACATTTTACAAATCTGCCCGTAAGTCTATCTAGATAATGGATCACATTGCACAAATCAAGCAGCAAGTTCATCTTACAATAAAGAATGGAGCTACTAACCTTCAGGCACCCACAAGATCAAAATCACCGAAAATAATTGAAATTCC
>KE371792.1:500288-516985 GCA_000418225.1 Zizania latifolia | reverse complement strand
CCACGTGCGGCTGCGCCTTTTTTATTTTCAGTTTTCTTGTTTGCCGAGTGCTAAGTTTTTGGCACTCAGCAAATCGTTCGTCACGCCGCTGCGCACACCGTTAGTCGGTTTTTTTTGCCGAGTACCAAATTTAATACTCGACAAACAGGTTCATCGAGTGCTCGACAAAAAATACTCGACAAACCCTTATTTGCCTACAACGGGTTTGCCGAGTGTTGTTCACCGAGTGCAACACTCAGCAAATCCTTCATTGAGTATTTTTTGGGGTTCACCGAGTGCTCGTGGCACTCGGTGCTCGTGGCACTCGGTGAACCCTAGTTTTTCCGTTGTGATCATATCCCGGCCAGGCAACAACAAGCAGATAGATCCATCGACGGCTGAGCTTGAAATGATATAATATGAACCCGTAGTGTGCAGCAGTAGTGCAAATATATTGGTACTGGTATACTACTCTCTCCGCACGATAATTTTTTAGATAAAATTAATAAATTTATAATGAGATTAAAAGATTAAAGTGCCTCTCAATAAAAAAACAGTATTATAAAGTTCTAAGTACCCTCTCCGTGTCAAAATATTGCCACTTTTAGGCTTGAGAATATGTGTTAAAGAGATATAAAAAAAACTATAATATTCTTTTCAGAGTAGGTGAGTGTGGGCCAGAAGTAGTTGGGTTGAATAATAAGAAATAAAGTTCACCTATATTATAGGTAATTTAGAGGTAAAAGTAATATTTTACTCATGCTAGATTGATATGCATTTAGAATAAATTTTGAATTATAAAATATGCTATATTTTGGATAGAGGTAGTAAGAGATAGATAAAGGTATTGAACTAATACAATTTTTTAATTTACAAACCGATAATAAATAAAGGATAAAAATATTTTTAAGACAAAACTGAAGATCTAGAAAACTACTACATTCTTTTCTTGGCAGGAGTACATATTAACCGGGCTAGCCAGCTAGCTAGAGCTTCATTCGTCGTAATTATTTATCTGTAGCGTGCGTACGTACCCGTGTGTGTGACGGGCCGGGGCACTGGAAGTCGGAACTGCTGTGTGGCGATGAACAGTGTAGGGCCACGAATTGAAGTGAACGTGATCGACGACGCCCAAACCTGGATCCTGCACTTTAGTGGAAAACGTTGTACTACGATAGCTCGCGTCCATCCTCCGCCACCGCCACCGCCACCGCCACCACCAGCAACAGCAGCTCTCGTGTTCCACCGGCCGGCCGGCCCGACACCGTACACGTCTTGTGACATTGCCGTTCATCACGATCGATCGATCTCCTCTCTCTCTCTCTCTCTCTCTGACTCTATATATCTCTCTAGCAAGCTATAGGATGGTGGGTGCATGCGATGACGCCATGGCCACGTACATAAGCATTGTAGTGGCACAGTGGAGGGGGTACTGTGTGAAGGGTGCAGTGACAGGACTAAACCAAAGGCACCAGCTGTGCCACTCCAGTCCAGCATGCATGATGCAGCGCTAGCTATATATCTGCACTTCTGCAGCGCATGCTGCCACGTGAAACGCCGGCTATAGGCGGTATAGTACATCTATATATGCATATCATGCTTGGCACGGCATATATGTACAGTGTAGATAATGGCGAGATCGCCATGCGTACGTACGTGTATGTACTTACGCGCTGGATATCGTTAGCACAAGTCTTCTCATATGTAACAGGTAATGACCCTAATTTATGGCAGATGATAGATGATGTTATTTGATCAGTTATGTGTTTTGACTCATCTCGGACAAATAATTTCAACAATATATATTTTTAATTTAATTATCATTTAAAATTAAAAATATTTTTTTTCAAAATCATGCATTGACTTTATATTTTTTTTGAACAGAGCAATTATTAGCTATCCCTGTGCCCGTAATACCATGACGACACCTTTTCCTTGTTTGGTCCATGTATAGCACTGCAGCACTTTACGAACACGCAGTGTACACGGGAGCATCCGATCGACAGTGGCGTGGCCAGGGCTAATAGCTAGACTACCCTAAATTTCTACAATGAACCCTTAACTCTATTTCAAGCCTATATTTTTTCGCAAAAACTAAAATCTTAGCTCTATCATTCTCTCAAAAATAAAACTAGTTTTATATAAGTAAAAAATTGAGGTCTCATAACTAGGAAGAATTCTTTACTGGAATGGTTATTTTATTTGAAAACTTTATAGTCCTTAAGGAGGTACCAAGAGATATTATAATTTTTAGTGTTAATTTTGGTACTTGTTGGTATCTCAGATACTAAGGGATATCAAAATTAACATTAAAATTATGGTATCTCTTGATACTTCCTTAAAGACTGTAAAATCACTCTATTTTATTTTATAATAAACATAGCATTGTAATTCCAACCATAGATGATAAATATGTGTCTTATAGAAGATCGTCACGTTTTTACTTGAAATAAACAAACGATGATCGTTCTAGTAGAAAAGTCTATATTGGAGCTATTTATAAAATTAGTCAAGAGCTTGACAACAGGTTTGATAGATTAACATAGAGTTTATTGTTTGTATGTCATCTTTAAATCTATCCAATTCCTCCTCCTATTATGATGCATAAAAAAAATACTTAGAGACTTACCGAGTTTTTTCCTAAAAACATTTCAAATATGCATTTGATGAGGCTTGAGATCCAACTTGATAACTTTTCTAACGATAAGAGAAAATATTAAAGATTTGAAGTAGTGCAAAATCTTGGTGAGCTCTCTGTTAAACTTGTTGAAACAAATAAGCATGTTGTTTATGATTCGGTGTATTTGCTTCTTTAATTAGTTTTGATTCCATCGGTGGTGATATCAAGTGTTAAAGAGTGATTTTAATTATATATATATATATAATTTACACTGTTAGGAAAGTTTGGAGATTAGAGTTACCGGATACACGGAGCGAAAAAATGGCTAGCTACGCCACTGCATCAATCAGCGGATAGATTATTTTGCACCGTTGAGAACGATGGCGACATGCGCGCGCATGCACGCAACTCAGAAAGCAACGAGCCAACGACACGTATGCGTCTGACGTGCTGTGAATGCAAAGGTTGCATACATGCGTCGGAGCGTACGAGGGGATCCAGGCCAGGGCGCCAGCCCACGTCGTCGGGGCTCCATAATTGGCCGCACTCCTCGATTCCATCCCGAGCACGAGGTGTGTGCCCTCGGTACGTTTCAAAAATATATTTGAAATTTGTATCAAATATAAGTATTTTTAAGTAGTATTGTTTGATCAAACATTCTTATTACTTAATTTTCTTCCCATCGTGTTCTCAACCGTTCCTAGTTTAATAAGAAGCATTATTGTGGTCTTTTCGTCTTAATTTTAATGGCTGCTAAAGAATATAAGGTTGCACATCCTCCGTCAAAAAGATTTATTTTTAACGGTTATAAGATATGTTAGTACTCAGTATGAATGTCTATTTGATTACTTATATAATTTATTTTAGTATTTTTAACTTTTTTAAATATAAGTCGTTTTAAAGCTTGTATGTATTTTTTATCTTTTCTCTCATATTTGATATTATCAAATAAATTATACTCCTCTCACAAACAGATAACTCACCTTTTTGATAGAATAAATAGGAAACACTAAAATTATTTGAGTTAATTTTTTAATTCTTATATATAAATACCAAACGAATATATAATATATATTAACGAGAAATGATAATTTTCCATTAGTCTAGTATGGAGTAGATGTTAGTTCTAATTTACAGTATGTCCTCCTACAGTGCAGCTAGCCATGCCTAGGGATGGCAACGGGTTTAAAACCCATAGGTTTTGTGAAAACCCGCCCACGAAACCCACTCAAACCCGAACACGTGAAACCCAAGGGTTTAAAACTAAACCCGTGCACGAACCCGTCAGGAACCCGAAACCCGACGGAAAACCCATGGGTTCAGAAATCAACACAATAACGACATAAATCGAAGCGGCGAAAGTTAAGACGATGGAAGCTGGGCAACATTCTATTGTTCATAGTTTAAACTTCTACTCTACTACTATAGTCTTAAACTTATAATGAGCTAGGTTACTAGCATCCTAGAGAAAATCGAGCAAAACTTTAAAGAAAGAAAAGAAAATTTAACTAATCAGATAAACCTGCGAGTACCCCTGTGGATTTCAAATCAAACCTGAACCCAACCCGATTATAATCGGGTATCCAAACCCACGAAATTGTGGGCACAAATTTAAACCCAAATCGATACACATTGGATTAGATACCCACGGGTACACAAACTCGTGGACAAAATTGCCACTGCGGGAAACTGCATCTTCGTTGAGTGCCAAAAACTTTGCTGAGTGCATTATTTCGGGCACTCGGCAAAGATGGGTTTACCGAATATTTTTAAAAAAACACTCGACAAACTATAAACACTCGGCGAATAAATTATTGCCGAGTGCCCCAGAAAAATACACTCGGCAATAATTTAGACACTCGGCAAAAAAAGAAGAAAAAACGGTACTAACGGACATCACGACGGCGCGTTTGGGCGGGCAAAAAAAATTCTGGGTTTGCCGAGTGTTTTTTGAAAAACACTCGGTAAACCCAAAAGAGCCATTATTTTGTGTGAAAGAATGTTTCGAGTCTATGTGATATTTGCAACATGGTTTGAGCTTAAAAAATTTTCGACACTCAAAATATAATATATCTTATTCCATATAAAAATTTAGTATTTTCTAGGTCAGTTTACTATTTTTAATTCATTAAGTATGTTTATAGGATTTAAATTAAAATAGGTGAAATTTGAACTGCACGTGCATGAAATAATAAATCAAAAATTATAGAAAAATTATATTCATATTTTTGAGACTATTTTTAGGCCTTACCCACTAAATTGAAAGAAATTGTAAAAAATCTAGGTTACGACACTCGATCAACAATGTAGAGCTTAATAGTTTTTTAATTCTAAAAAAATCGAATGAAGTCTGAAAAACAAGAGACCTATCATGGTATTATAATATGATACATAGATATTGTGATAAAAATTTAAAAATATTTCGAGAAAGTTATCATGTAGGATGTTAAGAAATCAAAGATTCTCTGAGGAATTAGGGTTTAGAGAAAGAATGGGTTAGGTTTGAAAGCAAATCAATAGATAAATTTGGTTAAATTTTTGTTTGAATTTAAAACTTTTTATACAATCAAAATGCAACATAGCTTATCTCATGTAAAAATTTGGTATTTTTTGGATCAGTTTACTATTTTTAATTCATTAAGTGTGTTTCTACCATATAAATTGAAATATGTCAAATTTGAACTGCAAGTGTATGAAATAATGAACCAAAATTTATAGAAAAATCATATTCATTTTTTGAGTCCATTTGTAGGCCTTACCCACTAAATTGAAAGAATTTTTGGAAAATCTAGGTTGCGACACTCGATCGGCAACGTGGAGTTTAATGGTTTTTTAATTCTAAAAAAATAAAATAAAGTCTGAAAAACACATGAAATGTTACGGTGTTATGATATAATATATAGATGCTATGATAAAAATTTAAAAATATTTTAAAAAAGTCGTTACATAGGATATTAAGAAAACCGGAGATTCTCCGAGAACGAATTACGATTTAAAGATGGAATCGGTTGGGTTGAAAGTAAATCGATAGTTAAATCTTCTTTTGAACTTGAAACTTTTTCTATAATTAAAATACAACGTATCTTATCCTATGAAAAAATTTAGCATTTTTCTAGATCAATTAGCTATTTTTAGTTAATTAATTGTATTTCTAGGATTTTAATTTAAACAGGTCAAATTTGAACTGTAAGTGCATAAAATAATAAACTAAATTATCTGAAAAAATTATATTCATATTTCTGAGTCTATTTTTAGGCCTTATCCACTAAATTTGAAAATGTTTCACAAAAATTGTCAAGACAAATAATAAAAAACACATTTGAAAAAAAAAATATTTGCCAAGTGCCAAATTTGAGACATTGCACTCGGCAAACAAAAATTTCAGCGTCCCACCTTATTTTTCAGCGCGCCACGCCATTTTTTTTCAAAATTCCCGCTCTTTTTTTCACTCTCCCTCCTTTCAATTCAAACTCCCCTCTCCTCCTCCCTCTCACAGCTCCTCCACCTGGTCCCCTCTCTTCCTCTCCGCTCGGCACTCCGGTGCCCCACCCTCGCTACTGGCGACCTCTCCGACGTCCCTCCCTCGCCGCCGCGCCCCGCCCGCTGCTCCGCGCCCCGGTGTGGGCCTCGCCGCGCCGCGCCTCACCATGCCACGCTGCGCCCGTCGGGTGTTCAACGAAATGCCACATCCTGTTTTTTTTTATTTTCTGTTTCTTTATTTGCCGAGTGCCAAATTTTGACACTCGGCAAACTCGCCGTTATATCCGTGTGCACACCGTTATGTTACTTTTTTTTCGTTGAGTGTCGTGTGTGGCATTCGACAAAGAGTTCGTCGAGTGCTCGATAAAAAACACTCGATGAACTTCTATTCATCGATAGCGAATTCACTAAATACATAATGGACTTCGCCGAGTATCTACGATACTCGGAGAACCCTAGTTTTCGTGTAGTGTGCCATCCCTAACCAGGTCAGCCTGGGCGCATGGCTAGCTAGCTATAGCATGCATGCAACAGTCGCCAGCTGGACTGGCCTTGATTCGTGCAGCTGGACCACCCTCAGCTTGCTCCCGGGTAACCTTAACTTCCTCGTGGTACGAAACCCTACGGCGCCTTTGCATGCTGCATCTGCCCACCCTAGCTTGTAAGTTGTACCACCCGCGCTCCCTGAACTGTCCTTTCCGGTTTCCACCTAGCTCCTTTGCTGCCACTGTACGTCGACCAGGCCCCAGTTTCCCTTTTCCTGTTTTGTTTCTTTTTTGAACCTACGACTCCCGATGGAGCCCTCGGCAACCTACCAACTGTTTGGGAAGCTTAAAGGCATATTTAATGAAGATTCTCGTGTTGCAACTATTTTTTAATTACTATGCTATTCTAAACCGTTTCGATTCTTGTCTTGTATCGTAAAAATCAATAACTATATAATTTAAAAATAAATTAGTATCTAAAAACTGAGTAACAGCAAATTCTCTAGATTATTCTCACCGCTATATACTCTCTAGTAGCTTCTCATGATCTAAAGGCCTCCAAACATCACTACCAGAATTTAGTATTTCGCCGTATGACCTAAGCACACAGCAAAGGCTGAAATGCAGTCAGCAAAGGGTTTACCGAGTGTTATACTCAGCAAAGGACTCGACAAATCCTGTGTCGGCGTACCCTACGATTCTAAGAAACAACTGATAGATAGCTAACTGGTGAGAATATAAAAAATTAGTATTTTCTAGCTTCTGTATATTAGTTTATTTTTAAATTATGTAGTTATTGAATTTTTCAACCTAAAAGTAGCTAATGTCGTTGCTAGAACCTTCTTGCATGGCCCAAACAGGACCTAGGTTTGTGTAGTAAAAGTTTGTGTGCATTACCTGTTGTTGTTTCCATGAGTGGACGCTTATGTCGTTGGATACGTCAGTGGTTGTCGCGAGAAAGTTCTTTATCAGTATTACCGTTTTACAATGTCACAGTTTAACTTTGGTTCATGAAACGCAAGACATCAATCCGGTCTTTTCAACGTACACTATTGGATTGCAGGCATTCTGAAATGATATCTACTAATTACAGGGAAGGGAATACAGAGGGGGTGCTTGTTTCTCTTTTTCTAAATAATAAAAGAGACTGATTTCTTTGCACAGAAAAATACTTTTAGGTTAAAGCTTAATTTTATATTTCTACTGGTAATGCCAAATATAAAACTGCAAAAAGCGATAAAAACATATTATATTTCCAAACATTTTTTCACACATATCAAATTTGCTAATCAATGCCATTTCGGTGTATCAAAACTTTTAATTAGTTAATATCCTAATTTGCTCAAATTTATGTAGTTTAATTGCACGTATCCAATCTCGAATGGCTCTTAATCCCCGTGGCAGTAAACATTACTCCCTTCGGTTACTTAATTATTAATAATATTATTGATATATTCTCACATATCAAAAATTAATTAATTAATGTACATATTTTATATTTTATCTATATTAAACATGATTATGTTATACCTGTAGTTAATAAGTTTGCCTGCATATAGGGGTATATAAGTTTAAAGTGATCTATCAATCATCAAAACATCAACAATTAACATCTAAAAACTAGAAATATAAAACTGAAGGGAGAACATATATACTAGATGATACCTGCTCGTTGCTACGAGATTATAGAATGGTTTATTGAGAGAGAAAAATCAAGACAATTGATGCCTGCAATGACTTAGGTTACACAAGATAGATTAGATGGGTAATTTGTACCATCAAAGATTAACCTAACGGTCAGGAAAAATGATGGCGTGGCTTCACCAAAGCACAACTTTAATCATAGCACTAATCGCAGTTAGTTGGTGATCATAATCATGGGGGGTGTGCCGGAGTGTTGTAGTTCATCAGCTGGGATGGGCCGAAGCATCGGGCTATCTTACAAACCTTTCATCTAATCCAACGGCTCGTATTGCACATACATGCTGATCTAATGGCCCAAAGAATTCAGGTGACATGGCTCAATTAATGGAACATCCTTTGGGTTGATCTACTTGTATAAAAAGAAAGGATACGCGTTTTATGTTGTCTCAATCTCCAAAAGACATGTAGTACTTTACTGTGTCGAAGTATAATTAATTAAAGACTGATTTTATAGTTCTTAAGGAGGTAACAAGAGGAACTATAATTTTAGTGTTAATTTTAATATCTCTTAGTACTTGAGATATCGATATGTACCAAAATTAACACGAAAAATTGTGGTACCTCTTGGTACCTCTTCAAAGACTATAATTTTCCTTAATTAAAATGTCTGTATTTTTTACTAGTTATACCAGCTTAAGATTTCAGATGATTTAGCGGTTACATTATATTCTTCTCAATATATTATTAGAGGCATTGGTGATCTCAAAATAAATCTAAATTGCAGCACGCATACTTCTATTTTGCATTTAAAGCCTAGTCAGCTTAAATTTTTGGATGAACTGGTTGTCGCCCAATAATTTGGACTAGACAGTATATATATTACCAAGCCACGACATGCTTCATGGATTGTCCTGATCGATTGAGCGAGCCAGTAGGTGGCTCACGATTGCTAGTTACGTACACATATAGCTAGATGATGATCGATCACAGAGAGGCGGTTAATTCGACTGTCGCTGTTCAAGATCTCGACATGACTATTGAAGTCACAACCGAGGATCGTTTAGGGTTAGGATCTAGTCAGGTTATACTTAGAAATAGACAAGATCTTGAGTCATAGGCCCGGTATGGGAGAAAGAAAATCAGCATACCTTCGGGCTTGTTCGAGGAGCCCGCCATGGAGTCGGCGCCGGCGTGGGGTTCGGTCCGACGACGTGAGTACAGAGGAGAGGGTGGCTTCCCGCCGCTTCAGCGCCCGCGAGTAGATCGGATCGTAGCAGGGATGTGGGGTGGCGTACGGCACGGCGAACCTTCGTTTTCGTGCCTGCCAGCCTCCTCCCTTTTGATGTGGCGCTGCGCGACGGGGCCTCTCAACCATATTCGGTTAGGCGCCCCCAATCAGGGCACGAGATGGGAGGAGGAGAGGGACTCGATCTCCAACCGATCCCTACTTCCCCTGAGATCTAACTAACAATCTCCCCCTAGATCTCAATTTTAATTCTTAACTTAAACTTAATACTGAACTGAGCACCCATTCTATTACGAATCAGTATATAGAGTATGCTACGTCGCAATAGCTAGTTACGCACTACCGGACTTAACAACTACAATACACATCTCCATTCTGAAACAGATTCAAAACTTATTTTGGGCCCTTAGTATCCATCCAGAGATCATAGACTTTCCCTTAAATCCATGCCGGCTAAGTGTTCTCTGAACATATTGGGTGGTAATCCTTTAGTAAGCGGATCCGCAAGTATTCGCTTGGTGCTTATATGCTCAAGACTAATAGTTTGATCTTAGATTTTCTCCTTAACAACATAGTACTTAATGTTAATGTGTTTAGCAACACCACTTTTCTTGTTGTTATGGGAGTACAATACTGCTGACTCATTGTCATAATATAACTTAAGTAGTCTTTCAATGCTGTCGACCACTCTAAGACCGGGTACAAATTTCTTAAACCATAACGTCTGCCCGGTAACCTCGTAACATGCTACAAACTCGGCATACATCGTTGAAGATGCAGTAATGGTTTGTTTGGAGCTTTTCCACGATATAGCTCCATTTGCGAGTGTGAATATGTAACATGACGTGGATTTCTCAGTATCTACACATCCCACAAAATCTGAATCTGAATAACCCGCTATTTCTAGGGTATCTGATCTTTCATACGTCAGCATGAGGCCTTTTGTGCCTTGTACATATTGTAAGGCTTTCTTAATTTCTTTCCAGTGGTCTATGTCTGGATTTTTCTGATATCTGCCAAGCATCCCGATAATAAAAGCTAAGTTAGGGCGAGTGTAAACTTGAGCATACATCAAGCTTCCGATAACAGAAGCATATGAAACCGATTTCATTTGATTGATCTCATATTAGTTCCTAGGACATTGAAAATTCCCAAACTTAGTGCCCTTGACTATCGGAGCAGACGTAGGTTTACACGCATGCATACTGTATTTCCTTTGAATCTTTTCTAAGTATGTCTTCTGCGATAATTCTAATACCCTCTTATTTCTGTCTCGATGAATCTCAATTCCCAATACATAGAAAGCTTCACCAAGATCTTTCATATCAAAATGTGAGGACAAGAAGCTCTTAGTTTCTAATAGTAGACTGACATTGCTACTTGCAAGTATGATGTCATCCACATACAAAACGAGGAAAATAAATTTTTCATTCTTAAACTTATCATAAATGCAGTTGTCCTCTTCATTTTTCTTAAACCCAAATTTTCTTATGATTTTATTAAATTTGAGTTACCATTGTCTGGAGGCCTGTTTTAATCCATAAATGGATTTAGTTAAGTGGCATCCCAAATTTTTTTTCCCTTTTATGACAAAACCCTTAGGTTACACCATATAAACATTCTCATATAATTCCCTATTAAGAAATACCATCTTTACATTCATCTAATGCAATTCTAAGTCATAATGTGCCATTAATGTCATAATGATTCTGAACGAATTCTTAGATGAAACAGGCGAAAATGTCTTATTATAATCTATTCCTTCTCTTTGAGTGAAGCCTTTCGCCACAAGTCTTGCCTTAAATCTGTCGATATTCCCTTAGGAGTCACGCTTAATTTTGTAGACCCATTTACAGACCACTGTTTTGGCTCTCTTAGGAATTTTTTCTAATTTTTAAACTTTGTTAGAACTCATAGACCTTATCTCATCTTCCGTAGCCTCAATCCATTTGGATGAGCGGGAACTTCTCATGGCTTCTTCAAAAGAGGCGGGATCGCCCTCCATTTGAATTTCTTCACTCATATAAACCTTATAATCGTCAGAAATAGCTGACATTCTTACTCTTTATGACCTCCGGAAGTTCTCTTGGTTTGGCACATCATTTTCTAAGTGCGGGGGCTGTTCTTCTTCTTTTTCATTAACAATATTTGGAACTTCAGGTTCCAGAATAACAGGAGCCTCATGAACATTAGGTGCTGCTAATGAAGATCCAACCACAGGTGTTGGAAAAATTGGTTCTACCACAGGCACATGAAAAATTAGCTCCTAAATCATATGAGTGGGTACGTAGACCCGCTTCTCTTCAAGGATAATCTCTCGAAGCACCGTGCTCTCCCTGATCATCGCGCCTTCTAAAAAGACCGCGTGTCTCGTTTCTACAAACTTAGTATGTCGGTCAGGAAAATAGAAATGAAAACCTTTGGATTTATCTGGATAGCCAATGAAATGGCAACATACTGTCTTAGCATCTAATTTACCAATATTTGAGTTAAATATCTTAGCCTCAACAGGATAGCCCCATGCACGTAGATAATTAAGTAAAGGCTTTCGTCCAGTCCATAATTCATACGGCGTTTTAGACACCGACTTACTAGGGACCCAATTAAGAATATGAATGGCGGTTTTTAACGCCTCCATCCACAAATTAATCGACAGAGTGGAATAACTTAGCATGCTTCTTACCATATCCATTAAGGTGCGATTGCGCCTTTCTGCCACTCTGTTTTGCTGAGGTTCGTCCGGTGTAGAATATTGGGCAACTATGCCATTCTCCTAGAGAAACCTTACAAAAGGTCCGGGAGCTTGGCCATAAGGGGTATGACGACCGTAGTACTCTCCCCATGGTCGAATCTTACTATTTTAATCTTTAGATCATGCTGATTTTCTACTTCAGCCTTAAATATCCTAAATTTACCCAAAGCTTCTGATCGCTCTTTAATTAGATAAATATAGCTATAGCGCGAATAATCATCCGTGAACGTTATGAATGAATCATAACCATCCACAGATGTCATAGAAAATGGACCGCAAATATCTGTGTGGATTATTTCTAAAATTCATGTGCTTCGCTTTTCGTCTTTCTTAATTTGCTTGACGTATTTGCCTTTAATGCAATCGATGCATTGCTCAAAATCTAAAAATTCTAATGGTGGAAGAATTGATTCCTTAATTAAGCGTTCAATCCTCTCCCTCAAACTGTGGCCTAAACGATAGTGCCATAATTTCGAAGATACGTCATCAATTCTTTTGCGCTTATTCTTATTCATAGACGATGAGACATTCTCAATACTTACAACATTCACAGACTCATTTAAAGAAAGCAAATAAAGCTTGTCATGCTAGAAAGCAAGACCAACAACATTATTATCAAATTTAATCAAACATCGTTTATTGCCAAAATGACAATCAAATCCATTATTATCTAAACAAGAGACAGAAATCAAATTCCTTCTCATGGAAGGCACATAAAGGACATCATGCAGATAGATTATAGAGCCATTGTTTATTTTTAATGGGAGCTCTCCAATGGCTTCAACTTCAGCTTCGATGCCGTTTGCAACTTTAATTGTTCTTTCTCTTCTTACTAATATTCTCATCGTAGCGAATCCCTGTAAAAAGTTTACAACATGAATAATTGTACCTGAGTCAATCCACCAAGTAGAACTTGAATATTCTAAATACAGATATTCATCTATGAACGTGTCCTTACCATTCTTATTTATCCACTTAAGGAATTCTACACAATCTTTTATGTGGTGTCTCTCCTTCTTGCAATGCCTGCAAACGCCCTTCGGGACAGGTTCTTGTTCCTTCATAGGAGCCTTACCATGTGGCTTCTTACCATGTGGCTTGGAGGAGAAGACCTTAGAATCATTGAAATAATTCTTAGGTTGAGGAGAATAATTGGAATAATTCTTCTTGTTGTTGTAGTGCTTCACATGGTTAACAAAGTCACCACGTGATTCCTTAATTCTTTTCTCCTCCTGCACACATAAGGCCACTAGCTTCTCAATGCTCCATTGTTCAAGCTGTGAGTTGTAGTTAACAACAAAAGCCTCAAAGTCTTTAGGTAATGACACCATGATCAAATGAACAACGAACTCATCCTTGAGCCCCATGTCCATTGGCTTAAGCTTGGAAGCCATATTGCTCATCTTCAAGATGTGCTCTCTTACCCCACCGTCAGTGTACTTTTCCGTCACAAGCCTCTTAATGAGAGTTCTTGCATATGCCTTTAAAAAGCTAGTGAACTGACTCTCCACCTTCTTAAGATACTCCTTAGCAGTCTCATAAGGTAGGATTGCTCCCCTTATGGCCTCCATGATGGAGCTCTTAATCACCATGAAGCACTTACAGTTTGACTGCTCCCACTTAGCACGATCGATATCGTACTTCATTCTTACCGCAGCGAAGTCCCGTGACCTAATAGCGAAAGCCTCTTGACTCTCACCATCATTGATCATGGGCTCCATAGGCTCAACGGGAGGGTCATGCGTCAGTACGAAATCAATGTCCCATAGCGCAAGTGTTATCTCAATGGTCTCTCGCCAAGAGCCATAATTTCTTCCATTGAGAGGCTCAATGGACGAGAGCTGACTGAGCATGTTACCTGATAAGGAACCATCAACAAAAGGATTAATTCAGCAAGGAAAATAATACATAAATTAATTCAACGTTGGTTAAATCAGCAGATGTAAACATGCTTAAGGGGAAAATTAATTCTATATCACCGTTGGACAGAAATATAATTAATTCAACTTAATTATAACAATTTTATTAACAACGTTGGTCAGTAGATAAAATTATTATATGAATATAAAATTATTTATTCTCCTAATCAAATTTTCCCATTGGTTCTAATTTAATTAGTAAAATAAATAATGCTACATAGAAGTGGATGAACAGAAAATATCTAAATTAGTGTAAAACACAGCGGAAGCATAAAAATTCTGAGATTAATAAAACAGTGGCAAAAATTTATGCACTTAATCTTAATCAAATTTATTAATGATCTATTTTCCAATTAAACCTTCTCGTTGGATCAAATTTAATCAGAAAATTAACACTAAAAATCTTAAAAATTCAAAAAAATTGCCACTGAGTCAAAATTGATTTTATCCAAATTTTACCCGTAGCCTAAACTTAATCATTTCTTAATTGAGCCACTTTCTAATTTCGAGAAAACTGAAAACTAATTCAGAAAACTGAAAAAACTAAGGAAATTAAAAAATGAAAATCGGCCCAAAACTGAATGCCAGCCCAAGAAGCCCACCTGGACCGGATTTCAGTCCAGAACGACGCCAGCCGTTGATCTTGATCTGACGGCCACGTGCTGAGATCGGCCACGTCCTGCCCTAACCCTAAACCATTTGTTTCTCGGCCGCGCCGAGCGAGCACGAGAGCGGAGAGAGCAGCGGTGACGAGGAGGGGCGAGTGCGGCGGCGGCAACACCCACGGGTTCGCTCACCGGGGCACGCGCTCACCCAAGAGTGAGCGCGCCTCCGTCGAGCTGGTCTGCGGTGATGCATCTCAAGCGGATCCGAGGCGGCCGAGCGCCGGCGAGCAGCGGCGGCCCCCGGAGTCCTCTTCCCGGAGTCCGCCCGCAAAGGTGATGGTGGATCTGGTGCGGCGACGAGGTAAGACCCTGACGCCCTAACATCTTAGGGTTAGGGTTTTGATTCGGTTTCCCCCTTTTTTTTGTTTGTTTGTTCTCTACCGAATCGAAAACTCATCTCCTTCTAATCTCTGCAGGGAAAAAAATGGATCGATGGTGGCGTCGGCTCAGGGGTCCCGACGCCATCCAACCTTAGCTAGCCTAAACCGTAAATCGCTCTTATACCATTGATAGAGTAGATTAAACCGAGGATCGTTTAGGGTTAGGATCTAGTCGGGTTGTACTTAGAAATGGACAAGATCTTGAGCCATAGGCCCGGTACGGGAGAAAGAAAAACAGCATACCTTCGGGCTTGTTCGAGGAGCCCGCCATGGAGTCGGCGCCGGTGTGGGGTTCGGTCCGGCGACGTGAGTGTGGAGGAGAGGGTGGCTTCCCGCCGCTTCAGCGCCTGCGAGTAAATCGGATCACGGCAGGGATGTGGGGTGGCGTATGGCACGACGAACCTTCGTTTTCGTGCCTGCCAGCCTCCTCCCTTTTGATGTGACGCTGCACGACGGGTACCCCTCAACCATATTTAGTTGGGCACCCCAATCAGGGCGTGAGATGGGGGAAGGAGAGGGACTCGGTCTCCAACCGATCCCTACTCCCCCTGAGATCTAACTAACAACTCTTAGTCAGTCGATCGTTGTCACGACACATTGACGGGCCGGCGCCTAAGCGATAGGGGCGCCTATGGCATGCATCATGCATGTGTTCACGTACGGCTAACGCAGCTAGTTATATATGGCAAATTAAGCTTCAATTTCCCTGTTCCCGCCTTCCGCGCGATTCCTAGCTAGCCAGTACTATATGACATGCATGCATCGATTGATTGATCGATCGCCTACAGTGCTTGGTTCGACGACAAAGGTTATCGTGTTTTTCGTTCATAAAGCTGGCTTTCAATAAATACTTATTCTATTCCATAATATAGCAACATAAGACCAGATGAAATATTTTATAGTATAATGTTATTATATTAGAATAATAGCCTGAAAATAATTATCAGCCCAAAAACCGTTGTTCTATCACCACCGAATATAAATCAGGAGGCTGGTTCCTGACAAATACATACGTACCATTTGGACGGACGAGGGAGCATATAGCATGCAGGCAGGGTTAGGTTAATTAAGCTTAGCTAGCGTCAGAGACGGGTACGATGGCTGGCACAGGCTGGCGCCGTAGCCAGCTTCGACACGACATGTAGATAGGCGAGAAAAAGCTAGGCACCGCGTAGATCGAGTAGCTAGCTGCCTGCCTGCACTGCATGCAGGCTTGCAGGGAAATAAGAGAAGAGAGGAGAAGAGAAAAGGCGATTGAGTCGGCCGCGCGCGAATCAACCAACCTAGTCACACAGCGTCTGCAGGGCGCACGTACGTATGTACGCGTACTCACACATGCATGCTGTGCGGACTTGCGGATAGATCGATGCAGATGCTAGCTCTCTGAGCTCTGGATCGCTAGCTAGCTAGCTAGTACATAGGCAGCTACCGCTCGGCCGTACATCGTCGCCTTTGCCTTTAGATAGGAGTAGGAGATCTGGTTAACCTCGTGAGCTTTACTGTGAGGGGGTGTGTGTGTTGATGTGG
>KE371792.1:449916-465355 GCA_000418225.1 Zizania latifolia | reverse complement strand
TCAAGATTGTTCGGAAGATTTGTGCAGATACTGGAGATGATTTGGAGGTGCATCATTATGAGCGATTCAAACCGCTTGTTGTTGAAGCAAAGACACTGCTTGGAGACCTCAAGAATGTTCGTTCTGGTGACTGTATTGTTGCGTTCTCACGCAGAGAGATATTTGAGGTGAAACTGGCTATTGAGAAGTTTACGAAGCACAAGTGCTGCGTTATATACGGAGCTCTGCCACCAGAGACACGGCGGCAGCAAGCTAAGCTGTTTAACGAGCAGGATAACAAGTATGATGTGCTTGTAGCGAGTGATGCGGTTGGTATGGGATTGAACCTTAACATTAGGAGGGTGGTATTCCATAGCTTGGTCAAGTACAATGGGGACAAGATGGTACCAGTTGCTGCTTCACAGGTAAAACAGATTGCTGGGCGTGCTGGTCGGAGAGGCAGTGTTTACCCAGATGGGCTCACAACCACCTTCGTGATGGATGATTTGGATTATCTGATCCAGTGCCTTCAGCAGCCGTTTGAGAAGGTGAAGAAAGTTGGTCTTTTTCCTTGCTTTGAGCAGGTGGAAATGTTTGCCAGCCAGTTTCCTGACCTTACTTTCAATGAGCTGCTGGATAAGTTCCGTGATAATTGCCGCATCGACAGTACATACTTCATGTGCTACCAGGACAGTATCAAGAAGGTTGCTAATATGCTTGAGAGGGTCCAGGGTCTCTCCCTCAAGGATCGCTACAATTTTTGTTTTGCACCAGTAAATACAAGAGATCCAAAAGCCATGTTCCATCTCCTGAGATTTGCTACACACTATAGCCAAAGCCGTCATGTTAGCATTGCAATGGGAATGCCAAAGAGTTCTGCAAGGAACGATACTGAGCTACTGGACCTCGAGACAAAACACCAGGTCTTGTTGATGTATTTGTGGCTTTCACACCATTTTGAGGAAGATAACTTTCCTCATGTGCAGAAGGCTGAGGAAATGGCAACAAATATTGCTGATTTACTTGGCAAGTCACTTGCAAAGGCATGCTGGAAACCTGAATCAAGACAGCAATCAAAGCCAAGACTAGAAAAGGAAGAGGAGAGCAATGTGGAGCAGGCATCACATGACAATGCAAAGAATGGTTCAAAAGATGGTTATGAAAGGCCAATATCACATATAAACACGTCCCTGAGGTACAGCTTCAAGCCCATATGTTTCATAGCTATGCTAATTGAGCAGAACTGCATATACATATTTTTCTTCCATATAGTTCTGAAGCATATGATCCTTTTTTCATATAACAATTCCAGATCAGATTTGTTTTCTTATATCAACAACATTAGTCTTTGTTCTTTTGGTAAATAAAGGAGCTGAATAGCTGATACAATGCTTCTGTGGAAGCGTTTTATTGGACCTAAATTCATCGCCCTGTAAATGACCACAATTAATACATGTGCCACTGTCATTGCAAAATCAGAGCAACAACCTTATTTGTTTCATGTACCTATAATAACCTTGTTCGGTAAATACATGAGTCGCTGTATTTTCTGTGAAGTCAATGGGCACACTGGTGCTATAAACAGACAGCCTTTTCAAGTTCAAACTAAAAATATCACTATTAATACCACATTGCTGAGAACAAAGCAAATCTGTAGAAAGGTTGATATATGAGAATTCAGCACAAAGGTTGCTACAATCAGGATATACGTTTGTCATTTGCATAATGTGTATGCTGACTTAAGGTCATGAAGTGCTCTGAATTTGTTTAATTTTTTGCCCATACCAACTGCATGCAACTTTTATCAGTAAAGTAACTGTTTGACACTAGTTTTCCATCGCGATATTGGTAGTAACTTTTGTAGTTTTTGTGTCAACTAGTCGAATTTACGTGGTCATATCATTGTTTTTGGTCCAGAACTTCACAATGTATGTTCAAGTTTCATTCCCTTATGCATTTTTTTTTGCTAGACTAACTGTACAATCTGAAGAGTGTGTCTGAATATTAAGCTCACTTAAGTTCCGTGATCATTCTAAAATCAGAACTTTTCCTTATCATTTGCCATTTTTAAAGAAAAAGAACTTTCCAACTCATCTGTGATATACATTTCTATTTGAACTAGCAAAATACCCATGCGTTGCAATGGAATTAAAAACGTCAATAGTTTTAAAATCATAATTATATATGTCTTTTCAAGAAAATATATATGATTTACTAGAAAAAAAATGCACAAACAAATAATCAAGACACATGAGCAAGTATTTTTTGCCATCCACAGAAGATCACCAACTATGGTGGTGGTGAATGCAACCTATCACCACTACTAGTCTCTTTTATATAGTAGAGATAAGGTGAAAAGGAGCCTTTACATTCGCTCTCAAGACTTAAAAATTACTACGTTAAAAAGAGATAGAAATATATCATCCAGTTGATTGTCTGGTATATCTAGATTATGCCATATTGCCATGTAGTTTCATAAGTTTAGAGTATGGAACCATTTTCATTGGTATAGTTCCACACAGTTGTGATGGTATTGTTTCCTTCTGCAGGAAAAGGCAGGATAGAGCGAGCCAAAAATCCCCTTCCTTCAAATATGTGGCATGAACAGCTGGTGGATGATTAACCCCGATTGAATGCTACACGAGATTGTGTGGAGCCAAGTCAGGGAAGCTATTTCAACCCCCAAAAGTGACACGGTTCGTCCATCAGTTCTGGCATACAATGGTTGGTTATGTTGGCTGAAGTTATGAGTTGATCTTATCCTCCAAGTGACACTGAAGCTAGCCAGAGGTGTGCTATGACACTCGAATCAACCAACAGCTATTTTTAGTGGAACCATGGGATTCTAAATGTTTCAAAACGCAGCGGCCTAGGGGTGCACACTAGGCGGAAATCCGCCTAGACGATTCTAGGCGCGCCTTGGCACGTGTAAGCGGAGAGTGCTAGGCGGTGGCTGGACGTGCCTGGGCGCTCGTAAGCCACACTAAGGCTAGGGTTTACCCATGTTAGGCCCGTGTTTGTGTCCAGTCCAGTCTTGCTCGTGCGCCACCAAGGAGCCAGGAGGTCCCGCTCGTCATCGCCGCTAGGGAGGAGCGAGCATTGCCGCCGCCGCTAGGGACCCGCTCGTGAGGAATAGGGAAGAGAGGACGCGCTCACTGTCGGCAGATACTAGTTGACCTTTGTTGTTTCGCTGGTAGTCTCCTACTCTCCTGTTATATCCTTTTACCTGTTATTATATTGTTGGCCAGCACGTAGAGCTACATACTATCTCATGTAGAGCTACACACTATCACTGGAAGAATGCTTGCCCTTCGTTTCTTGTTTGTGACTTAGGAATAACAGTTGAGTATCTGTTGTTCACTTTGTGTTCATTGTAATCACCTGGACAAATGGTTGGTGTAGTCAGCTGATGATAACAGTGCATGGGTTCTTGCTTCCAAAACTGAAGAAAACTTATTTCACCTTGAATCTGGATATCTAAACCACGGATTTGGCTCCTCTGACGTTCAAGAGGAACGTCACGCCGTGACTTGCCTCTGGCTCTCCTGTTTAGCGCAGGATTTTTGGACTCTTGTTTAGCGTAGGATTTTTGGAGGAAAACTACTGGCCAGCAATTAATAAAGAAACAACATATCCGTATTTTAAAACATAAGTACATCTTAGAAAATTATAACAAAGGTAGAAAAAGTAATAACACGAGAAAGAAACTTCTAGTATTTTGAAACTTTAAGCTTCAAGTCTTATAAAAGCATGTAAAGATCAAAGATCAAAAATTCCTGCGCTAGTAGCCTGCATCGTTAAAACATAAGTTAGCACAGAATCACAACTTGTTTCTAAAATTTTTGAATATGTCTTATAATTAAAATTGCACAAAGAATTTTACCGTCAATAGTTCAGTGTAGCTCTGGATGAACTCATGACCTTGCAAATCATTCTCATTACTTCCACAAGCATTCTCTATGACTAATTGATTTTGTGTTGTTCCGTTCATATTTTCTTGTTCCTTGGAAACAAAAAAAATATGAAGATTTAAATAAAGTATTATACTATGTGTGCATAGTAAAAAATAAACAAGGGAAAAGAAATTCATTTCTAAGATATGAGAAAACATACTGTAGAAGACTGATGTGTTGTTCTATTTTTCATTGGTCCTTTCATATTTTTCTTGTGTTGCCTGTCGATCCAAGTTCGTTGTCTCTTTGAGGTTCTTTTATGAACTGCTTTCTTTTTCAAGCGTGCAGTTCTAAAAATTTCATTTGATGCTTCTGAAAACACTTGGTTATCACATCCTTTATTTTGGTTGCTTTCGTATGCATTCATTCGCTCTTTAACTTGTTTGCTAAGGCTATCAAGTGTATTCTCAATAAGAATACAACATTCTTCAAAGCTGGCTGCTTGAGTAGCCAAACTGACAAATTTGTGGGAGAGAATTTTGTAGCGAAGCATTGCATCTAACATCTGATTTTCAACTATATTCCTTCCTCTGCAATCCTGAATAGTTCCAGACCGTGCTTCTCGAGTCCATCGCTTCAAAATGTAATGCGTTGGTAGTAACTTAATATTCATCAAATCAAGAACCTTCAGAGCATGGGCACACAAAATTCCAACTCTCTCAAACTGACCACAACTGCATAAAGTTGTTTGTGCAGACATATTACCACTTTTCTCTCACTTTATATATACTATCAAACCATGTTTGTTTTTGTACTTCTCTTCTCATGACATCAAAAGCTTCTTCAAACTTGACCTTGTCATCATACTCGTACATGCAAGAACTAAAGACTTTAGGAAGATTTGTATCACTGTTCCTATTATTAGGCAAATGCTTGATGGCATTTTGCATTATATGGAAAGTGCATAATCCATGCCACGTTTCTCTAAATACATGATCAACTGCCTTTCCCATTGCAATATCTTGATCTGTATATATGGTTCTAGGTTGCTTTTGATTATGTGCTGCCAGAAATGTATCAAAAAACCAATTGAAAGACTCAAATGTCTCATCATACATCAGAGCAGCACCAAAAATAATTGTTTCTCTAAACTGATTGAAACCAACGAATACCCCAAATGGCCTATATTCCTTGTTTGTTCCAAAAGTGGTGTCAAAAGATACAACATCACCAAAATGAGCATAGTCAATGATCATCTTAGCATCTGCCCAAAATATATTTGTAATATTTTCTTTACAATCCAATTGTAAGACATAATGGAAAGATGGATTTTCAGTAACTTTGTCTTGAAAGTATTTCAACATACTGCCTGCTTCACCGTACATCAGCTCCCTTTGGCGCTTAGTACGCAAATAGTTTTTGTGATCCCGACAGGTGTAGCTAAGATTACAAGATCCACCAACTTGTCGACTAGCCAATTCATGAGCAGCTTTGGATCTAATATCTGAATCACCAGCTATGTCAATTTCAAAAGATTATAATTAAGAAATCTTTCGTTGTGATGGCATTAGGTGGCATGTCCCTTTCAAGTGAAGCATGTGGTTGTGCTCGAGAACAAGATCAAATACTTCATATTTTCCTATTTCTTGAACTATTGTAAGGCCCATATGAACTTGGCATCCAGTCCTAGTTTCAGCTGGAGGTTGCTTAGTATAGTGATCTCTTTTATCTGCTGCCCTATGACCCTCTTTGCAACAAACATATCTACATGAAGTATTATTCCATCAAACTTACTTGGATTCGAGTACCTTTTTCTAACACTGAATCCAATCTGACCTCCACAGTACTCCCAAAAATTCCAAGCTTCATCTAAAGTGTTGAACATCATACCCATTTGAGGCATCCAATTAGGTACTATATTTACTCTGCTAAAACATATAAGCACATTATTGATACAAAAGAATTTCAAACATATGGACACATACACTATAACTAGCTAGTATATACATAAAAACTACTGATTCAGGCTCTTTAAATCCATATTATCATATAGCAGTTCACTATGGTATTTAATTAACAGTAAATAGATGATGAAATCAAGATTACATCAAGAGCATAATCATATTTAATTAACAGTAAATAGATGATGAAATCAAGATTACAGCAAGAGCATAATCATATTTAATTAACAGTAAATAGATGATAAAATCAAGAGCATAACAAGAGCATAATCATATTAATCGCTTACTTATTTGAATCCCCATCACCCTGGTTAGCCTCCATGTTTGGATTTTCTTTGCCCTGCTTTTCCATCACAGCATCTCTCCACGAAACACCTTGCAGCTTGTCTTATACAGCTCAACCACAGGAGAAGCTGCTGTAAGTGTTTTCCCTCCAACAGGAGAAGTTACTGTAAGTATTTTCCCTCTAACAGGAGAAGCTACGGTAAGTATTTTTCCCTCCAACAGGAGAAGCTGTAGAGGTAAGTTTTGGCGCCAAATATTGTTGCTGGCCACCAGTTTCCCTCCAAAAGTCCTGCACGCTAAACAAGAAAGCCAGGAGGCAAGTCACAGCGTGATGTTCCTCTTGAACGTCAGAGGAGCCAAATCCCTAAACCATACTATCTAAGCACTAACGTCTAGACGGGCTAGGCGCTAGGCTCACACTCTCCGCCCGCTGTCTACCGCTTTTTGAATCATTGGAATACTTCCGGTTTTGCTGATTAACTGCATGAGAAGGATCATTCGACATGAACTCTTCAGAGTTGATTATTTTTTTCCCTTATATGATACATGGGATTGGTGTAATAAGTAACTGGGAGATTTCAGAGTTTTTTTTGTTGATTATTCACTAGTCTATGCTGTCCTCTTCTTTTAAAGGTGTCTATGTCTGGGTTGTATTGACGTAGGGAACATGTTTTTTGTAATACTTTGACGCGATAGCAGCTATATTAGCATGTGCAAAACATTCTCACCTGAGTTTTCCGGTGCTCATAAAAAGTTTGAAGGCCTCCTTTGGATTCAAGGAATTTTGTAGGAAAAGTATATTATCTTAATGTGATAAAGGAAAAATCTATGAGAGCCATTTGGATAGTTCATAAGATTGCTCCAAAGGAATATTGTAGCATAGGGAAAATTCCTTCATGTTTTGGAGAAATTCTGTCATAAGGTTTAATCTCATGTCTACAAATTCTTTGAGACTTCTCTCTGAAATAAATCAATGCATAATTCAATTTTCCTTTAATTTTCCTACGAGACATTCAAACACCCTTTATGTCTCTTCATGCTTTTCCTATGAGACATTCAAACAAGCTCCTTTCGAACACATTATAGAAAAAATATAGGAATAGGATATAGTGACATATGCAAAACAGAGAATAATAAAACATATGAATTTTGTATAATGGGATATTTGGAACATAAGAAATACAAAGAATATGGGAATTTAAAAACAAACAATAATCTCAATGGATTAGTCTAATTGAACACATAGGAACAACCCTCTAATAATCAAGATGACAGTAATTAGCTTCAGTTGTAGTGAGATTTGCCTTGGTCTTACGTGATAGGAAGAGAAAAAAGAGATCTGAGTGGATTTCTTTTTTCCTGTAAAATCATATGTGAAGGAAATTTTCCTCTGTTTTTTCTTTAGTCTTTTCCTGTGTGTCCAAAGACATGATGACTCCTTAGGAATACATTAATTTTACATATTTTTACAGGAATTAGTGTAATTTCTTTAAGGGCTTTTTTAGGAACGCAGGATTTTAGAAACGTAGGACTAGGAAAAACATAGAAATGGATTGTATTGTATTGTATTATAGAATACTATAGGATTTCAAAACACAGAAATACTATAGATGGCATCTTAAGATGATTTATAGAAATTAAAACATATGAATTTTTAAAAAAACACGTGTGAAAGAGATAGAGTAGAGGGAGAAAAGAAAGTATATGTGTATGGGGCTTCTCAAAGGAAAAGAAAAAAGTGATTATGGCTCATGCTAATTTACCTTTGGAATAAGCCTTTAGGAATATAATCTAGAGGATTTTTACAACCCAAATCCTTTATTCCAAAGGTGTCATGGGAAATTCATAAGATCTAAATCCTTTACAAATCCTTTAAATTTCATTCATTCCAAAGAAGCCATAAATTTTGTATAAAAAAATCTCTAATCCAAATAAGCCCGAAACCAAAGGAATTTGAATCTTGTTTTTTTTTAAAAAAAAACTTCAATAAAGCCTTAACGAGTTAATGGTACTCAATCTAGCCTTTTTTTCTATTCACATGTTTTTAGAGCCCTACATTGCTAAGAAGCCTGACATAGATGGAACGATTGCAGTGGAGCAACAATCAAATCAGAGAACCATCGCTGCAAATTCAGCAGGGAAGTTTCTCGCCATTAGCAGAGGAAAACGAGAGTGATCCCATGTTTCAAACCTCTGATGGAAATTTAGCCCATCAGGCGTGTCCGTTTCTAGGGTTGAGCAACCTCCCGCACAACGCAAGGCCCAGAAGATCAGGCCCAACCCGGCTCAAACCGGCGGCGCGGCGCTAATCTCCGCGTGGCGGCGGCGGCGGCTGCCCGCTATAAAAGGGCTCGCAACATACACGCACCCTGGCCACCCCCGTCTCCGCCTCCTCCTCCTCCGGTTTCCTCCCCTCTCGGCGGCAGCGGCAGAGGCCGCCAAGCGAGCTCAAGCCCTAGAGCTCGCGGAGGGTTTTATCGCACGGCGATGGCTACGGCGGAGCAGAAGGGGAAGAAGCCGAGGACCGACGGCGAGGAGGCGGGCGATCCCATCGACACCGCCCTGCTGCACTCCATCGAGAAGCTGCAGGAGATCCAGGAAGAGATCGATAAGGTGAGTCTCCCGGTTTCGCTCTTCTATGTCGGATGACGTCGGGTGAATGGTTGGTTGTTGTCTGTGTAGAAGTACGGTCTGGTAGATTTGGGTTGGAATCTTGAGGGTTTTCGGTTCGCTTTATGGCTCGCGCTGGAACATCAGTGACATCCTAGAACCTAGATAGCTTGGAGGACTGTGTGTGCCTGCTTGTGGAATTGTGAATAAGTAGATTATTGTGCCTGTTTTCTGTGCCTGATACTTGGCTCAAAGCTTCATTGAATTGTAGACGTTTACAACAGATTTGGGTACAATTAAGATCACTTTTAGATGCCTATGGAAGTGGAACAGAGTACTTGTTAGTTGTTAGACAGTCGTTAGCTGCAAAAGATTTTTTATGTTGTAAGAAATGCTTTAGGGAACTCACTATTACTGTCTCTGTTGAATTCATCCGCCAACTGAAATTAGTTTGTTAATGTAATGGCATAACAGTACAAGCTAAATTGCTCCCATTCCCATGTGCTGCAACACCACACCCTTTCAGGCAAAGCTTAAGCTAATGAATGCCAATTCTATTTTCCTTTGGAACGAGGAAAATCCTTGCATGGCTTTCTCCATGGTTTGCCTTCTCTGCACAGCATTGCACTGCATCTCCACACTAGACTCCATTATCACCAGATATTGTCCCTCATGCCTTCATCTTGTCTCTCTGTAAGACTGTAACTGTGTAAGTGTAACATACCAAGTCAGCTTTGATTCATGCTTTTTGTTTATCATTTAATAAGTATTCTATTCTATTAATTTCAGTATCAGGTTTATTGATTTAATTGGACTAAGTAAAAAAAATATAATGACCCGTGGCCTATGGGTAATGAGGCAATCTCTAAAATGTTGATTCAATTGGACTAAGATGCTTTACCTGCTACGACTAACTAAGCGTTCTTTTCAATGGTTTAACACAAAATTATTGTTTGAGTATCTATAATACTGATGTCCTCTTGGTTGGCCTGTTAGCTGTATATTGTCAGATGGTATATTTAATAGATTTTGAGTGTTAAGCTGTTATTTTATAGCATTTACTGATTGTAGGTTAATGAGGAAGCATGTGATAAAGTTCTGGAGTTGGAACAGAAGTACAATGAAGTTCGCAGACCAATTTATGTTCAACGCAATGAAATTATTAAGGAAATTTCAGACTTCTGGCTGACAGCGGTCTGTAATATGTTTCTGTGATGATTGTTATTTCATTCTGTTTGCTGAAACTGCTGATTGGTTTAAACCTTTCATCTTTACTTATTAATTATGACATGCACTCTTCACCTTGCAGTTTCTTAGCCATCCTGTGATTGGTGAACTATTAACTGAAGATGATCAAAAGGTACCTTTCTTTTGTGGACTAACCATTAACCAACTAAGGTTAAGTCTGGTGTGCTTCTAACCTTTAGGAGATTTAGGGTCAGTTTGTGGTTTTTGTGCTGTGTTGTTCTTATTTTTTAATCTGCTGTGGAAATTTAAAACTTATAATTGTTATAGTTTATTTTATAGATCGAATTAAGGTTAGATAAAATAGGCTATACGACTGCCACATCTTCACGAGTTATATATTTTCGGATCTCAACAATATTACTATTTGTAGCATAGATTAAAATAAAAGTGGTTTACCAAACAGTAAAAAATTCAAAAGTTGTTGCACCAAATGAGATTATGATAATCCACCACAATGCCAAATGGAACCTTACATCATCATTTATCTTATGGGAGCAATTGACACAATGAAATATATTGCTGGAACTATCTGAGTTTTCTTATTTTCTGTCATAGATTTTCAAACACCTAGAGTCTATCGATGTGGATGAGTCGAAAGATATCAAATCAGGCTACTCCATTACCCTTGTAAGCTTCTTTGACAGCTGCAAGTTAAAATTTCCTTTTTTTTTCTTTCATTGTGGTTACAACTGTTTGTTGATGAACTGTAGACATTCTCTCCCAATCCATATTTTGAAGACACAAAGCTTACAAAAGCATATTCCTTTAGTGATGATGGATCTGTCAAAGTGAAGGCTACCTCCATCAGGTGGAAGGAAGGAATGGTATGGCACCCTATTGATCAATCTAAGTGTTTCAGTTACTATGCTTCTGCAGAGAGAACCTAATAATTTCTTGTATAATAAGGATATTACGAATGACAATGCGGACACGAAGAAAGGTGACAAGCGAATATTAATTGATGAAAGGTTGATATTTCTATCTGATCACAATTTTGTTGTTTTCTTTTCTACTTGGAAGAAATAGTAGGTATCTTGTATGATCAAGTAATCTACTCATGCTAGCTTTATTTTCTTTTTTCATTATTCGAGGTAAGCCTGCTATTTTTGATTCTCATATAATTTGATTAGCTTCTTTCGACAGCACAAGATATCATTTAAGTTGCTTCATATGCTAGTTTTGTTGCTCGATATAATCTGGTAATTGACTGGCAGCTGCCAAAGGCACAAGATAGTTATTCTTTTCATTGTTTTAGTTAGATTATCATTTATATGTGCTCTCTTTTTGGGGGACTGGGGATGGGGGCTTTCTGCCATCTCTATATCTATTGCTTACTCCAATATATTGTTGCTTTCTTTATTTATCACAACTGGGTTCTTGGCAGTAAATTTGTTAATATGTCATCATTTTCCTGTGCAGTTTCTTCACTTGGTTCGATGATAAAAAGAACAGAAGTTTTGCTCATGGAGGAATGGACGAGGTATGGTTGTCCCAGTAGCTCGTGCTAAACCAAGATTACTTCAATTTTTGTTTAACCGTGAATCTGTTTGAAGTTTAAACACCAGAATTTAGGATTTTTCCTATTTTTCTCTGTGAATATGTTCTCTGAGAACTTCATTTGCACAGGTGGCAGATGTCATCAAGGAAGAACTGTGGCCTAATCCTTTGAAGTACTTCAACAATGTTAGTTCTCCTATTGCCATAAGTGGTTTGTTTTATTCCTATTGTATATCCTAATACCATCTCCTCTCCAATATCTCATTTGCAGGAGATTGAAGAAGAATTTGAACCAGCGGATGACGGCATTGAGGTAATCCTGCTTCACGTTTGCACATATAAAAGTATGATAGTTTTTCAATGTATGCACAACGGTTACTCCCAGTACAAAATTTCCTTACGTACTTTCTTATCCTGGTGATATTTCAACTTTTCAGTAAGGTTATTTCAGCAATTTGTCGTTGCACCTGACTGCTAGGCTAACTGTTATGTGGTGCTTCATTGCCCACATTTATCCAAGCTGCACACTTTCCGCATAATAGGTCCTGATTATTGTACCATTGTGCATCTTAGATCGTCCCTATTCTGATGTCTTGGTCATCACGTAAAGCTTCCATGCGTGTCGTGAGTCCTGACTTCTGAGGCATGAAATCAACTGAATTTGGGTTAGTGAGATACTGAGATCACAGGCTCACAGCACTGTCTTTCATTTTCTTTTGCACACATAAATTTGGTATACGAGTTGTATTCAGATCGCTTGCTTTCAACAATTATTGCTGAACTATAACTGCTGTATTTTATTCTTTACTTGCAACATTTTTAGGGATCTGATGATGACGACGACGGCGACGAGGAGGAGGAGGATGGTGAAGGAGAGGAGGATGGAGAGAACTGAGCTCTCTCTCTCTCATGTTGGATTCAATTGGCTTGAACAACTTATGCCTGCAGAAAGTGGAGACCGGGCCTCCTGAGGGCTTAAAACAACAAGGCGTCCCCTTTTGCGGCGTTTTGGTGCTCGACTTTAGCTGGCATTGTAGGGACCTGTTCCGCCATATGGAAAAATAACTCGTTACATTTGGAGTTCAGTATAGATTGTTGCATGCGCGATCGAGATGTGTACTATGGTATTTGGATGTTCTATTTAGCCTGCAGGTCGCTTGTGCTTACAATGTTATAGTGATCAAGTGTGTTTAGTAACTTGCTTTTAAAAATTGAACTAAACATCTCAATTCAGTAACCCAAATTTGTGAAAACTAAATAAAAGTTGACCCGATCTAGATTTCATAGATCTTTAGTCCCCTCTAATTGAATATGACTATTAAGTTATATACTACTCCCTTTTATTGTAGTATTATAACTTAGAACTAAGATTACTATCTAGATTTGTTGTACTATAAAATATTAAATTCTGTCTAGATTCGTTGCACTATAAAATATTAAATTCAGGATAGAATGTGTGATTATTTACCATTCCATTTATAAGCGCTATTTGTTTGTTTAGATATTGTTTTAGACTTTTTTAGTATGCTTCACAGTTAGTCTTACTGTGTTTGTTTAATATGTCTGTTTGATATGGATTTAGTTTATATGATAAAATAAAATAATTTAAACTTTTGTTTTTAGTCTATAATAAAAATTAAATTGTTCAACTAAATAATCACAATACATTTAAGATTTCTTAAACTAAAAATCTAAATAGTGTCAGATCAAGCTGTACCAAATAGGAGTAATAGATTGAAAAAATGGTTTAAACTTTTAATTTTGTTCAAAATATAAACTAAATTACTTAACTAGATAATCCCAATCTATTAGCTCTATATTTAAGATTTCTTAAACTAAAAAACTAAAAAATTTCAGAAGCCAGAGATGATGGGAGGAGGTCAGGGGAGGCCGCGTGGGGTGGACTCGCCACCACACAGGCGGCCTGCGGCCTGCCCCCGCCAGCGGCCAGCGTCCCTCGCTACCCGCGGCGCCGGCTGCCGGAAGGAAGCGGAGCAACCGGCACCAAACCGCTCGGCGTAGCATCCACGCAGGGAGAGGCGCGGCCACCGCGCGTGAGATCGACGCGCGCCGAGGTCGCCCCCCTCCTATAAAGCGCCGCCCCAATCGCGAAACCCACCCACCGACGGACCGACCCCTCCGCCTCTCCGCCCCCACCCTCGTACGCTCCAGAAGCTTGTTTTGTTTTGCTTGCTTTAGCGGCGGCAGGAGAGATGGCCGGCGAGAGCTGCGTCCCGCGGCCGCTGTTCGGCGGCGCACTCTCGAGCAACTTCCCCGTCCGGTTCCAGGTACTCCTCTGCTCTCTCCTTCCCTTTCTCCTTGCCACGCGGCGGGGCAGCGGCTTCTCGTTCCTTCCCTTCCCGTTCGCGCACTGCGCTTACGCCGTTTTTGTTTGGTCAGGATGTGAGCAACATCCGGGAAGTCCCCGACCATCAGGTCCGTGCGCCTGAGCGCCCCTCGCCTCCGATCCTGCTTTTGGAGTTTTGGTTGCGTTCGAGGAGTTGTTGCGTTGGCTGATGAGTGTGCTTGCTTGGTTTGCTGCGCAGGAGGTCTTCGTTGACCCGGCCCGCGACGAGAGCCTCATCTTCGAGCTGCTCGACCTCAAGGGCGAGGTGGAGGACGGTGGCAGCGCGCTCTGGTTCCTGCGCGACATCGCCAACGAGCAGGATGCCGGGGACGCCATGGTGACGATACTCCTCGTTCCTCGTGGGCTTGAATACACTAGTTCCCCATACCTTGGAATTAGGACTTACCGAGCAATGTGATGGATTGTGACTCTGAAACTATGTAAAATTCATGTTTGTTGGCTAGGTGGTAGAGCGTTCTGGGACACTAGAGCTAGCTGGTCTGCGTTTTACAGAAGATCCTGCAGTGGCCGGAACCGCAGTTGGTCAGCTGGTAAGATTATTTACTGATGTGCTTTCCCATCTCTAGATTACCCTGTCCCTTCCGATAAATCTGTTTCCAGCCAAGATTTTTGCCTGCGCTTCTGTCAATACTAATATACAATGACACAAGTACGATGTAGTTGTATTGATGCAGGCAATCATATTTCATACCTGTAAGGGTGCACATTACAGAGAAAATAATAGATTTCTGTAGCACATAGCATGCCTAAAAATACCAATTATGTATGGATAAATATTAGGGATTACTGGATGTGTGTTGCTTAAATTGTGTGTTTTTTTCAGGGAATATTGTGTTTAAGTTGTAGGTTGGCTCAACCATTCTCATCTAATCGATGCCCCTTTTAGATCATGGTGTTAGGTTCTGCATCCTTCTCTTTCCAATTAAGTAGTAATGCAGATATCTAAGTGGAAAACAAACTATTCTTAGTTTGGTGGAAGTTGGTAATGATCAAGGATTTTTCTTAACAGAAATAGATCCATCCATGAAGCATTATAATTTGTGTAAAATGACCTGACTGTTTATGGTGATTTTATTATCAAACTGTGTATGTCATGATTGTATTAACTCTGAATCTCTGATAGTTCAGTTCATTGATGCATATTGATAGTTTGGTACTTGTATAAACGACACTGGATGGAGATAACTGTCAACTTTGATAGTTCAGTTCACTGATGCACATTGATAGTTCAATACAATGTATAAATGCCACTGGATGGTGATAATTGTCCAGGAAAATGCACTTTAAAATCTCATACTTGATTTTATGCATTTCTGTAGGCTGTCTCAAAAGGGAGGCAAGGCAGAGAAGCTCAGAACATTGTTCGAGTGAGTGCACCCATTCCTACATTAGCGTAGTAAAACAGAAAAATCATGAAATCTTGGTTCTTCAAACTGATTGTTGGATTACCTCTTGCAGGTTTACTTGGCTAATATACGCCTCAAGAATGCAGCGACCGATGTAGTTATCACTGCATATGAGCCACTGTTGATAAAGTAAGCCCAGTTGATCACTATCACATATACTTCCCATTAGGCAGGTCATTTCTACTGTTCTGT
>KE371792.1:425610-442169 GCA_000418225.1 Zizania latifolia | reverse complement strand
CCTGCCACGCCACGCGCGGCGCGGCACGGCTGGCCTGGCCGAGGCCACCTGCGGTCCACGTGACGGCGTGCAGGGATGCCAGCCACTAACGCCGACACATGTGAAGGGCCTGCCCGGCTGGGTCGGACGCGACCACGCTCCGTCAGGCAGAGGCAGGCCCTACCTTGGACTACTTGGTCACATCGCTGAGCCACCACCATGGAGGCATGGACGCCGACACATGTGAAGGGCCTGCCCGGCTGGGTCGGACGGCGTTGCGTCGGACGCGACCACGCTCCGTCAGGCAGAGGCAGGCCCTACCTTGGACTACTTGGTCACATCGCTGAGCCACCACCATGGAGGCATGGACGTCCATGCAAATGACACTGATGTGCCCGCTGCCCAGGCTATGCCATTTCTCGTCACCTCATTCACTCATTGCCCAGCTTTTCGTTCGTGGGTCTGACTGGATAGGTGAGATTAATAAACAAATCACTGGCCTCTGACAATGTATATACACGGGCACGGGTACACGCCCTTTTGTTCCGTTGTTCTGAGTGGAGTGAGACAGTGAGGCAGTGAGCCCAAAGACGTACGTAACTGGGCAACGCGTGCCCTACACCGTCGTACTTGGATCTGTACGTGACAGTAGATGAGAACACAGTACTGTAGTACTCCGTACTTAGTATTCAACACGATATCTGCTCAACCTCGACTAGTGTAGAGTGGTAGCACAGCTCACTACTGCAAGATATGGGCACATGACCGGCGCAGGGAGTAGGTAGTTTTTCTCACGTTTTATCGTCGCCCGTGCACTTGAATGATCGAGCTGCCCGTTATGGTGCTGGGCCTGAGTACACGGGTATCGCGACCGTTGCCTCGTACCTCCCGTGGATAGTGACGAATCGGAGACCAATTGGGTCAAGAGTACTACGCCATGCAGCATACTGGCATGTAGTAGTAATTATTTAAATGGTGTGCCCATTTGAGCGGCTAATATACGTGTGATTTATTGCCTCCAACGTTTGTTCCTATTCCTATTGCCATTCTCCCCTCCAATTCATATTTATCTTTATTCATATGTGTGATTTTTATTTTCTTATAAGTGCTAGCATTCTATTACTTACTATTGCTATGTACCCTACTGTCTTGTCCTGTCGTCGGTTTTGTCACTCTGATACATCCCCTCCGGTTAGATTGGTATCTTGGAGGTTGTCAGATAGGTCTTTCCTTTTCTCATGTCACAAAGGAGTGGTCATGGTGGCCATGCTAGATATGCGGTAATAAATGTGAGTAACATATGATAGACACACATATTTAATATGAAATAATCGAACGGTTACATACATGCCTTAATTTGGTCATCCTAGTTGTCAGGGCCAATAAGAGCTGTCCTCAACCAAGGAGTGGTTAAGGGCGTCATGAGGATTATCCATCAAACCCACGGAGATGAGTCCTCAATCATGGGTGGTCAAGGCTTGAGAGCTCCACAAGTGTCCTCCATTTTCCATTCGGTTGTGGTTTGTGTAATTGTGTTGGTCGATCTATCACCTACCCAACTACATTGCTCAACATGTCATGTAGGTATAGTCATTCTTGAAAAGTCATGTTGCTATAGAGGGAGTCGTGTTGTTAGGCTTTGCTATGGGCACACTACTATTTTGGTCATATCACCCATTGATTGTGCCAATGATTAGAGTTAGTTATGTAATCTTCATAAATAGTAGGAGGTGCAAAGAGTACCCTCGTTCATTTTAGGTTTGGCTTATGCTTTACTCCCTCTAGTTTTAAAAAGCAAGTCGTTTGGATATGATTTTAGATATGAAGAAGTGATTAATTAGTGTGTATTTTTCTTATTTGTCCATATTAAATATAATGTGTGTCGAGAGATGACCTCGGGTTCCCCCCGAGTCGCCTTAAGACGGTTGGACAGAACAACGGGTCAGGGAACAAGACATTGAAAACAACCTCCAAAGAGGTCGGACCGGCAATCAGCAGCTCAATAGTCAGTAAGATGTAAAGGGAAGCTCGGATGACACCCCGAGTTGAGGACTCGGGAAATATCCCGAGTACGAGGACTCGGAAGGCGGAGGCGACAGCAGGCTCGCACACTTAATCGCTGGCAATAACTTAAAGACGTAACCGTCGGTCTTGAATGACTAGTAACGATAGCCAATAATGTCATGGTTATTAGCCCATGATTTCTGGTGATTTTGTCTACTGTAGAGGGACTTAACTAGGGAAGTTAAAGCCTAACGGTAACTCCTGACCCCTAGATATATAAAGGGATCGGGGATACCTCCCTCAGGGGGACACTTAGACTTTCACACAGCTTACGCACGCGAGAGCTCTGTAATCATACTCGTCTGCGCATACTCCATCATACAGGACTAGGGTTATTATCCTCAGGGAGGCTCAAACCTGTCTAAATTTTGTCTATCTCACTTAGCTTTCGAGGCAACCATAGGATCACGAACACAGAGACTATCCCAAACCGAATCAATCAACCTCCGTGGTAACCCCGTCAGAGGACTGCCATTCTAAGCAACGACGATGTGGGAGTAAAGACAGTGCGGAAGACGAAAATGAATTAGTACAACATCAAATGTATAGAAGTCCAAAATACAAAATGACTTATTTTAAGCAACTTCAGATACAAGTCTAAAACGACTTGCTTTTTGGAACTAAGTCCGTACAAAAATCCCAATCTCTTAAAATGTGCAATTTTTAAAAAATAAATATTTTAGGAAATTGTAAAACATATTTAAGGTTATTTATGAATTTTTTAGCATTAAATCCATCCATTTAAAACCTTAAATAATTCTTATAAACCTCAGTTTTATCCATTTGTGTCATCTAAAGATTGTTTCCAAAGTACTTATAAAAAGTATATATTTTTTACCTTTAAATACTCGTACTACGTAAAACTTGATTACCCGTTACTTTATCCGATCATTTTTTAATCTACAATTACCATCCCGATAAAGGTACGGTAATATTCTTATATTTTTTTAATACTTATATTTAATACCAAAACTTACAAAAATAGTATAAAGGGAATAGATGGTAACCAATGAAAAAATAAAATTCAAAATGATTAGATAGTACTCGTCCTACACCCAACCGCAGGAATCTGGTCGGACCGTCAGGACTGGGTACGTGAGACCCCACGATGGACTCACGACGTGTCGGTCTCTGGCCTGGCCCTACCGCAGCCCAGCTTAGGCCATCCAACAGGTCAGCTTAGGCCGTCAAACAGGTCGGGCTAGTGACCAGTGAGCTAAACACAGGGTCCGCCATCGCCGAACCGGCAAGGCGGCAAACCATACGTGAATCGCATCCGGCCACGAGGAGTAAACGAAACTGTAGGATTTAACGTGACCCGGAGCTGGGACCTTGACTGCGCATGCGTGCGTGCGTGCGTGCTCTGCTCAGGACCTGGTCCAGTGTTCCTCCCTCTCGCGCTGGCAGCCGTGAAGTCTTCCGTTCGCCAGCCGCACAAAACGCGGCCCGGCTCGCCACCAGCCAAGCCAGCACACGTCCGCCGGTACGCGTACTGGAGGAGAAGAGACGAGACGGGGGCAAGCGGCGTCGCATGCGCGGCGTGCCGGCCGGTGCGGCCTGCAGATCAGTTTCCGCGCGGTTTTTCGAACTCCGGCCGCGCGGTGTGACAGGCTATAATAAACAGGCTGCAAGGGTCACACCGCCCCACGGCCACGTTGTTTAACTTTCGCCTGCTTCAGAGCGAGGGAGGCAAAATGGCCGGCAAACTGTGGCTTGCGAGTTGCGACTTGTGACTAGTGTTCTCGCGTTCCTGTTCCCTGTAAATGCCCCAATCATTTGCGGCGCGCATTGGGGTGGGCACCACGTCCCGTTACAAGTTCTTTCGGTTTCGAAAAAATAATCTGAGTTGTTTTGCAAACTGGATTATTACTAGTATATTTAGACAATAAAATATTGTAATACACTTAAATGAAGCGTTTGGACACGGAAGGATTGAGATTTGAATATAAAATGACATGAGTAATTTTTCAACAAAGTGTAATGGGTATTTTAGCCATTTTAGAGTAATAAGTAAAAAAGGATAGGTTCCACCAGGTTATTTGATTATTATAATCTGAGTTGGAAATTATAATAAGTTGGTCCAATAAATTAGCGATTGACTATTTATTTATACGTTCAACAGATAAGCTAGATCATTATAATACTAAACTAAAATATTGGGTTTAAATCTGCTGCACTACTAATCTTCTCCGAAGCAAGAATATGTTTTACTAAGGGCATTTGTCAGTGGATGGATCTTGGTGGGCATCCTTTTTAAGTTTATGGTTCGTGGACAAACATTAGATGAGATGGCTAACTAGTGAATATTTTACTATATATTGGATGAGTTGAGACAGATAAATCGGGCAGACGAGTCTATTCAAATTTAAAAGAGATGATGTGAAGTTAGTTGGTTAGTTAGGATGTATTTAATTTTTATTTATAAAACTTTAAATAGTTTTTCTCCTAAAGTATTTATGATCTGTTGGGGATGTGACCTCGGGTACCCCGTGTTAGGCTTATCAGTCTGAACCGAGAGCAGATCAAGTCTAACTTTAGAGTCTGGTATGGCCATGAAGGAGGGTTTAGTCTCGATAAGGAAGGATAAATCCTTATCGGGAGGCTGAGCCTAAGATATAGTATGTGGAGATATATTTATACCAGAATCCTTATAATTAGGAGATTAGCACCCGAGTTTAATAGGCAACCATAGATATCCAAGAGACTGACTCAGGATAAAGTCCTATGTTGTTAGGCTCACCCCTTGAGTATATAAAGGGGGTGAGGCACCCTCCAGAGGCATCGAACAACAACTTATTCTTCTTACTTTCGACGCCTTAAGACTTCATAGCTTAATTGTGTCGTATTGTAAGTTTAGACATCATATTATACACCAAAACACTGAATGTAGGGCTATTATCCTCTAGGAGGTCTGAACCAGTATAAACATTGGCTCTTGTTTACTAGAGTCGACCATCGGGTTTAAAGGCGCTGCGCTTTCCTTATATATCTAATCACCACCTCAGGTACCCTCTTAGGTGGACTGCTTGATGATTCGCTGACAGTTGGTGTGCCAGATAGAGGATCGCGACAACTTTCATCGGGATCTGATGGCACCACCATACCGTCTCACTCAGTTAAGTACTCATGTACCTTTACCCTTAAACAAATAAAGCTAGATTTTATTTTTGCGCACTCTGCATCATACGCTTTATCGCCGACCCGCTAGGCTCGACCCCTCTTGAGTTGGTGCAAAATGTCGTATGCCTAGCTCATCGGTTGTACCCCTATAAAGCAGCTCTGGATTTGGCGCTAACAACCGTATGAGTGAAAAAGAGCTGGCGTTAGCGCCCCTCTCAACACGTGGCCACTTGCTAAGATCCTCGGGGGCTCGAGTCATTAGCCTTAACTTTGCCAAAACTTTGAAAGGCTCGAAAAATCATGACGCCTGATGTTGGGTTGGCGTGTAAGCGGCATCAGTTTTCCGCTCCTAAGACTATATGGCTATACCGGGGGATCGAGTCTCGACCCTAGCTGTGCAAAGGAGTTAACAAAATCCAAAGCTCCAAAGCTCTCGGGGACTCGCGCTGCCTGATATCGGTAGGCATGTACGTGGTATGAGATCCCTGCACTGAGTACTATACGGCTTAGCCCGGGTTTTCCGGGATGCTAGCGACTTTGATACACAAAAGTTTACAAGACATTAAAGATCTTCATCCCTAGATAAACAAAGTTTCATCACAAAAGTTTACACCAACTTACTACTCCTAATTTTTGTAGAAGCCGATCACTCTCAGGAGGCGCTGCCGGCTGCTCGGGATCTTTGACAGGCGGCAGGAGCTCGAGGTCCTCGACTATAGACGCGGCAAGACCCTTCAACCCTCGACTATGTTGAGATATGTTTGTACCAGAATACTTGTAATTAGGAGATTAGCACTCGAGTTCGGTAGGTAACCATAGATATCCAAGAGACCGATTTAGAATAGAGTTCTGGGTTGTTGGGCTTACCCCTTGAGTATGTAAAGGGTGTGAGGCACCCCAGAGACATCGAACAACATCTTATTCTTTTTGCTTTTGACGTCTTAAGCCTTTATAGCTTAATTGCGTCGCATTGTAATGTTAGATATCATATTATACTCCAAAACACTAGACTTATGGCTATTATCCTTCGAGAAGTCTGAACCAGTATAAACCTTGGCTCTTGTTTACTAGAGTCGACCATAGGATTCGAAGGCGTTACGCTTCCCTTACACATCTAATCACCACCTCGGATACTTCCTTGGGTGGACTGCTCGGTGATTCACCTGACATGATCTGACTACACCGTTCTATTTATTGTAATTAAATTTATAAAATAAAATTTCATATAATTATATTGTTAATGAAATAATAAATGTAGCAAGCGAACCTCAGTAAATTTGGACTTATCACATCCAAATAATATACAACCAATTAAAAAATTGTCTCATTTTATCCTATCAACCACAAATCATTAATCACACGTCCCTAAATCCATTGATTACCCATCACATCTAATCTTATCCTCAAATCAAATAAACCCTAAGTTAAGGAGGTCAAATTGGCCTTCTCCTAGCAGTTGGAGCATGCTGCTAGGGGTTCCATCTGGCCTTAACTAGCATGTCCAATGTGTAAAAGTTTAGAGCCAGCTAATAATCTGGCCACTGGAAGAGACAGAGGCAGCCATGCAGAAAGAGCAAGGAAGACACTACAAGGGAAACACTCGAATTACTACCCAAGACCAAGAGATATGATAAGCAGGCAAACGCAGAGGGGACGTGAACCACAAGTTTGGAGTCATGTGCTTTGCTTTGCTTCGCTTGGCCAGAGTGGTCGTGATACGCAGCGTGTGCATGCATTGCAACGCTGCGGGCGTACCAGCAGCCATGGTAACGAAGTCATTAACTGAGAAGGCTAGTTCTGATTACATTGGAGTAGCATATCCCGTCGGTGACCAAACAAATCAAACATAATAACTCGCCGAGCAAAGCATTCCCGTTTCCCTGCAAGGTGTCTCCTTTGGCAGCCACTCACACGTATGGAATACTATAATCCATCTGTGTCGACGCATCACTGTGTACAGTACTGGAGTAGTCGTACTATGCTTCGCTTTATTTATTACTTCGAGGGGGACATTGCAGACTCGCAGTAGTTGGCATCCTGGCGTTGTGCTGCAGGTGTTTACCTTGGCTAGATGCTACCACTACCACTCTACTAGTCTACCACCCCTCGATCAGTTAATGGTTCCTGCGCATTCACCGGCTCTACAGCGTCGTTCCAAGACACTACTCCGTGTACTAAACGATGCAGCCGCAGAATGCAAAACAGTATCGCATGGCGATCGCCGTCAACTACAAGTCTACAATGCTTTAGCTGTGGATTAATTGCATGCTCTTCGCCTACAAGTCCATCTCGCCGCTGAAGCAAACGCAGCAGCGTCCGTCCATCCATCCATCCACGCATGAGCCGAAGTGCCAAACCCCGGCCTTGCTTCTGCAGCGTCGCAGCCACAACGGCCGCCGGCTCGGAGATATGAGATATCACAGCTTTTGGCTGGTATCGTGTTACGGAACTGCGCGGTGGGCCCCAGCGGGCAGAGTCCAGTGGCCCCAAAGACCGTAGCCCGTAGCCCGTAGCCGTAGGTGCCTTTTGTAGCTTCAAGCCGTCGAGACTCGAGATTTCGTTAGAGATCGTCAAAGTTAATAACTCTAGTATCCTATCTTTATCCTTAAATATAAGATATTGTAGATTTTTTATACAATTTTCAACGGAATTTTAATCACTTGTTATTTTTATTATATATCATTAATAACAATTAAAATAATAATAATAATATATAAAAGTATTTTTCAAATAGCAATCTAACTATATGGCATATATATCAGTAAATTTAAATGTTTTTAAGCTTAACTATTAGTCAACAGTTATAATATTAACTCTACTAAAAACATATAAATCTTGTAGTTTGGAACGAATGTATAGCAACTTACAGCTCAAAAATTCTATTCTATATAGATTATAATCAGCTAGATATTTACTAGCTGTTTTTTACAACATAAAGGGGTCTAAGATTCTAAGACACGTATTGTCAGTATTTAACACATGAGAATATGGAGAAACTAATATTTTTTACATTCTAAAAACTATTTCAGTTTTTAAATTATATAACTACTGAGTTATTGTACTAGTAGCTTTATTGCTATAATCTTTCCAAACATCTCTCCCAAAAACAGAACAGGAGACTCGTGACGCCGAATTCCCCGGCGTATAACAGCCGTCGGATCGTTGGCCGACCGATCCGGCGGCCGCCCTTAATTGCCTCCCGCTGCCAGCAGCCCGCGTTCCGTGCTCCTAGGATTCTTTTGACCGCCACGATTTTTTTTTTCAAAAAAAAGAGCGAGACTACAAAAGAAAAAACTAGTGTGATCCCCACCCACCGCCACATCCTGAGAAATTCTGGCTCTAATCTTGTTTCCCTCCGCTAATCCCGTTTCCACATGCTAATTCAATTCTTCTCCGTGCAAACGTCTGATGATAATTAGAGCGATCGATTAGTCTGAATAATTGGATCTGACCATCAAGTTTTGTCAAGTTAATTGTCTTTTGATCTAGCTCACATGCTTCCACGGAAGACCATGTTTTACCTGGGTTATTCTATCCACTCTCCTGCATCTGAATCTGGTTGTGAGAAATACATGAACAGTGACTAGAATTTTCTATCCACATCGAGTTTACTTCGAGTTTACTGGGAGCGTGATTAAAAAATAGACTTATGCCCTGTTCACGTAATAATCCACACGAATTTTTGTAAGACACGCTTCTGAATCGGTGAAACGTACAATTTCTTCATAATTTTTATGTATAGAAAATGTAAAAAAATATTTTAAATTTGTTTATCAAAATTTGAGCACTAAATACGTTATTTAGAACTCTTAACCTCAAAACTTTTATCCACTTATCTGAATTCTGAATTACGGACAGCATTAACAGAAATACAGTTTGTTTCTCAGGATAGCGCAAGGATAAAAATCCTTGCCGCACTCTCTAATCTGTTGCCCACGCCTGCGGGTCCCACCTGCTCTGCTCTCCCTATGCGTGGTCCCCAGTTCCTGCACACTGTCAAGACTGGCGGGTAACTTTTTCGGGGTAGTAAATTTGTTCTATAAAAATTATTTTTACTTAATCTTTACTTAATTAATGAGTTCAGGTTACACCATCCAATCAATTCGTAAAAAATCAAGTTAATACGATTAATACAAATATATAAGTTACTTTTTCATACTATTTTTTTAAAACGGGCAGAAGCATTGCCAAAATATATTAGAGTAGAGTTAAGAATGTACATAAGCGAGGAAAAAGAAATAAAATGTGGGGGTTAGAAAGGGAGAGAGGTCAGGCATGTGGCTCCAGCCTCGTACCATGTTCTGACTTCCTTCTTAATTTTTTAAGGGGCCACTCTCGAGGTGTCGGAAGATTCTGACGTTTCGCTTTTTCCAGATTTTCCAGACGATTAAGATAATTAGGGAGGATACGGTCTTCTTCGACCGCTCAAGCCTTGAGCAAGAGAGGTTCACCGGAGCTCAACTGAGCTAGTGGGGGTGCCTAAGGGCGTTAATTTTTTTTCATACTATTAATCTGTATACAATTCATGCAAAATCAAATTTTATACTGCTGAGTTATTACTGGATTTAAACTAGCATTGAAAAGGAAGAAATGTAGTAGTAACTGATTGCATCCGTTTCGCGTACATGCACGTATACGATGGCGTATACTCGTACACGTACACCTCATTGGCCGTACACATGTACGAGTGCTCTCTACACTCCAAAGTCCAACCTCCTATCATTCTGACAAGTGGGACCGGCATTCTAGCCCCACCGTTCAGCTAGAGTCGCAAATACACGGCGCACTCGTCATGCCGTACAGATACGCTACATAATTATGACATGTGGGGTCATACGTGACACCTGCCCCACCACGCAGTGGCTGTTACGACACAAACCCTGCGTATCCCTCCGTCCTGGTTACGCTCACCGTGCGGTGGCATCTCCGCTAAATTTCCTGGCTTACCCCTAGGCACCCTGCGGGATGGAGCGTGAGTTAATGGCGTGGCTCACGAGTAGCCTAGTGTAACGGGGGGTGAGTTGACCTCTCTGTCTGCAAGTCCTAAGCTTCCCTCCCCCCGAGAAATGCAAGTTTGGTTAAGCACACCCAACCAAAATAAACGGCAGTGCCGCACGCTGGAATTGCTCTGCTCTTCCTCTTGCAGTATAAGAACGAGACGAGGAGAGCGAGGAGGAGAAGGGGTGAGGTGAGGTTTGGGTGTCTTGAGATCCAATGCCAAGGCCGTGAGGCGATCTTGCAGCGTGGGAGGAGAGGTGCTCGTGAGGGAGAGAGCGCGTACGATGGCGGAGGATGCGGGGAGCGGCGGCGTCGGCGGGGGATGCGAGGCGGTGAAGAAGCGGGCGGACCAAACCGTGGCGTTCCACGAGCTGTTCGGCTTCGCGGACCCGTTGGACTGGCTGCTCATGGCGGCGGGGAGCGCCGGCGCGGTGGTGCACGGCGCCGCCATGCCGGTGTTCTTCCTCGTCTTCGGCGAGCTCATCAACGGCTTCGGCAAGAACCAGCACAGTCTCCGCCGGATGACTGACGAGGTGTCCAAGGCACGTATCCTGTGGTGGCCATGACCCGCTTCAAAGCCCTCGTCTTTGTTTCGTCTATGCCATTACGTGCTTTCTCGCTGTGGTCATTGACGCTTAATCTCGTGGTTTTGTTTGCTCATTCCAGTACTCGCTCTACTTCGTGTACCTCGGTCTCGTGGTCTGCGCGTCGTCTTACCTCGGTGGGTTCCCCTGCTCGACACACGCCTTCTCCGGCGTTCTCGCCGGATTTGTTGCAACGTTTGGCTGGTCTTACTCATGGCGTATATGCGCTCTGTGTCCGTGCAGAGATCGCGTGTTGGATGTACACGGGGGAGCGCCAGGTGGGCGCACTGCGGCGGCGGTATCTGGAGGCCGTGCTACGGCAGGACGTGGGCTTCTTCGACACCGACGCGCGCACCGGCGACATCGTTTTCAGTGTCTCCACCGACACGCTCCTCGTCCAGGATGCCATCGGCGAGAAGGTGAACAGCAAAGTCGCATCCTTTTATTTGGCTCCGGCCACCGGCCGTGTCCAAGGATCTGATTGGTATGGTACGGTTCGTCCGGTGCAGGTCGGCAACTTCATCCACTACCTCTCGACGTTCCTGGCGGGGCTCGTCGTCGGGTTCGTCTCCGCCTGGCGGCTCGCGCTGCTCAGCATCGCCGTCATCCCGGGCATCGCCTTCGCCGGCGGGCTGTACGCCTACACGCTCACCGGCCTCACGTCCAAGAGCCGCGACTCGTACGCCAACGCCGGAATCATAGCCGAGCAGGTAGCATCACTAGTCACTCTCGCTCTCATCGTCCTGTTTCTGGATACTCCTTTTCATTCCGGGAAACCAAAATATGGTTCCCGGTGGGGAAGAGAACTGTGGGCTCTAGCTAGCCCGTGCCGGTCAAAGTGCCAAGTGCAACGGTAGCGGAGCACATGGCATCAAAACGATATCCTTTTGCATTCTTTTTAGCTTCTGGCTATATGCCTATATCCAATCGATCGTTTCAGATAGAGGATTTCTTGTTTGATGTCGTTTTGCCCTTTTACTGAGATAGCTATTGCCACCCATATCGTACCTTTTTTTTCGATGTCAACCACAAATGTAGGTTAAAAATGATATCTTTTCACCTTTTCGATGCAAATGTGCTTGTAATTTTGATGATCAAAGTGTTCACTGCTGGGTAGGCGATTGCACAAGTGAGGACGGTGTACTCCTACGTGGGGGAGTCCAAGGCCCTCAACTCGTACTCGGAGGCGATCCAGAACACCCTGAAGCTGGGGTACAAAGCAGGGATGGCCAAGGGGCTCGGCATTGGGTGCACCTATGGAATCGCCTGCATGTCCTGGGCGCTGGTGTTCTGGTACGCCGGCGTGTTCATCCGGAATGGCCAGACGGATGGCGGAAAGGCGTTCACCGCAATTTTCTCTGCGATTGTCGGCGGCCTGTGAGTCCTGAATTTTTCAGTTTTCGGGTACTTCTGCAGCTTGCACACCTCCGATAAAATGTATGACCAATATGCATTCGTGGATTTGGGATTTCAGGAGTTTGGGACAGTCGTTCTCCAACCTCGGAGCTTTCAGTAAAGGGAAGATTGCTGGTTACAAGCTGTTGGAGGTGATAAGGCAGAGGCCGACGATAGTTCAGGACCCAGCTGATGGGAGGTGCCTGGATGAAGTCCATGGCAACATAGAGTTCAAGGAGGTGACCTTCAGTTACCCGTCCCGTCCGGATGCCATGATATTCCGTGAATTTTCGCTCTTCTTTCCTGCCCGTAAAACGGCAGCGGTCGTCGGAGGTAGCGGGTCTGGAAAGAGTACAGTTGTCGCTCTGATTGAAAGGTTTTATGATCCTAATCAGGGTAAGCAGATGGAATCTAGAACACGTGATGTTGATGGTAATCTAGTTTTTTTAACCGGTGAGTGTTGTTACTGTTGCAGGGCAAGTTTTGCTGGATAATGTGGACATCAAGTCACTGCAATTGAAGTGGCTAAGAGATCAGATTGGGTTGGTAAATCAAGAACCTGCACTATTTGCAACCACCATTCTCGAAAATATTCTATATGGCAAGCCTGATGCCACAATGGCTGAGGTTGAGGCTGCAGCTTCTTCTGCCAATGCCCATAGCTTTATTGCTCTTCTTCCTAACGGCTACAACACTCAGGTAGGTTCTACTACCTCTGTTATGCTAGTGATATCTGTACTGGTTAAAGCCTGAAACTTTGATTACCACCATTCTCGATTTTGCTACTACAAACTTTCCTGAATCCAGTGATAAATCCAATAGGTTGGAGAAAGAGGACTTCAGCTCTCTGGTGGTCAGAAGCAACGCATTGCCATTGCCCGTGCAATGCTAAAGAACCCGATGATCCTTCTCTTAGATGAGGCAACTAGTGCACTTGATGCTGGTTCAGAGAATATTGTTCAAGAAGCCCTTGACCGCCTGATGGTCGGTAGGACAACAGTTGTGGTTGCGCACCGGTTATCAACAATTCGTTGTGTCGACATGATCGCCGTGATCCAGCAAGGCCAGGTTGTTGAGACTGGTACTCATGACGAGCTCCTTTCCAAAGGAAGTTCAGGAGCTTACGCCGCGCTCATGAGATTCCAGGAGACGGCCAGAAATCGCGACTTCCGTGGTCCGTCGACCCACAAGTCACGGTCATCCCGGTTGAGCAATTCTCTGTCCACTCGGTCATTGAGCCTCAGGTCTGGAAGCTTGAGGAACTTGAGCTACTCATACAGCACTGGTGCGGATGGCCGTATTGAGATGGTTTCCAATGCCGACAATGATAAGAAGTATCCAGCACCTAAGGGTTACTTTTTCACACTCCTGAAGCTAAATGCTCCGGAGTGGCCCTATGCCATACTGGGAGCCATTGGGTCCATCCTATCTGGCTTCATTGGTCCAACATTTGCAATTGTGATGAGCAACATGATTGAAGTGTTCTATTTCCGGGACCCAAATGCAATGGAGAGGAAGACTAGGGAGTACGTGTTCATCTACATCGGAACTGGGTTATATGCTGTTGTTGCGTACCTTGTCCAGCATTACTTCTTCAGCATCATGGGCGAAAATCTGACAACTAGGGTTCGGAGGATGATGCTCGCAGGTATGAATCCATATGCTCTTAAACTCTGTTTGATCACAAAAGATACATTGTTTAATCAGAGATTACATTTTCAGCTATCTTGAGGAACGACGTTGGATGGTTTGATCAAGAGGAGAACAATTCAAGCCTTGTGGCGGCACGCCTTGCCACCGACGCAGCAGATGTGAAGTCGGCCATAGCTGAACGGATATCAGTGATCCTGCAGAACATGAGCTCTCTTCTCGTCTCCTTCGTGGTGGGCTTCATCATCGAATGGCGGGTGGCCGTCCTCATTCTTATCGCCTTCCCTCTCCTTGTCCTTGCCAATTTTGCCCAGGTAAGACCAACTAACAGCATTCATCACATTCACCATTATTTTCGTCAACAGGAAGGTTCATCTGCTATGGGCTTGCTGCTAATTTGTATTAGAGAACGGGCTAGGAATCTTTGCTAGAACATGAGAATTCCCCATACTATTTGCCACTAAGACAAATGCTTTGCACCACGAACTCACTTCAGACGGTTGCTACGCCGTTTTCGGCTGAGGCAACCGTTGCAGCTCAGTTATTACTCCCTCCAGAGCCAATAGGGCAGATTTAATTCGTCGGCGTGATATGGTAGGATCCGTGGCCCATGCCGCAGCCGCAGCCGCTGCCGCAGCCGCTGCCACTGCTTCTGCCGCCGCAGCTGCCATAAATCACTGTGCGCGGCATGTGCAACCCCTGGCAAGATGCTCCCTGGCTAATCACAGAGCTCGGCTGTTAACAGCGCCAAGAAAGCTCCAGGCCGGGCGCTATTTATCGCCACAGATGCTTGTTCAGTGCTTCTTCCTCAGATGCTTGATTATGCTTTCGTTCCGGTTGCTGAGATGGGGAAGCAATGCATGGCCAACTGCCAATCTGCCATCTTTCCTGCTGCGTATTTTGAGCTGCCTGGCCACTGGTAGGGTTTTTGGTTTCTTGCCACTTGCCAGCCCCCTGTTACCGTGGTCCCGTTGTTCGCGACACTGTCTGCGTCGCACGGCGGCCTTGTGCACGGGAATCTGGGGCTTTGCAATCTGCAGTGCCGCGCACATGGCGATCTCGCAGTTGCAGTGCAGTGTGTCCTGTTCCCGTGGTCGCGTGGCGTGGCGTTCGTCAGCGAGGACAGTGTTGCTGCAGAATGCCATGCCAGCCTTCCTGTTTTTTACTCTGTTCTTGTTTCCACGCTGGCTGCAGACTGCAGAGCCCCTCGTGATTCCTTGCGTGCAATGATTTCCTCTGGCGATTCGTAAAAATCGCATGGTGCATTGCTCAGCCTGAGCATGCACTCATGCAGTCGGTGCATGAACCCCATTCTCTGCCACTGGCCATGGGCTGTTCAAGCCTGCAAACTCTTTCGAAACCGTAATGCACTGTTACTGCCATCACTAGTAACTTTAACTATTGAGATCTGTCATGTCTGGCTGCACTTTGCACTGTGAAATGATGGGTATGTGAAGGACTGTAGGACTCACTCTGTGCATGACGATGAGACTGACTGATGCTTGTGATGATACCTGTGTGTGACTGCAGCAACTGTCGATGAAGGGCTTCGCCGGTGACACGGCCAAGGCGCACGCCAGGACGAGCATGATCGCAGGGGAGGGCGTCAGCAACATCCGCACCGTGGCGGCGTTCAACGCGCAGGACAAGGTGCTGTCCCTCTTCTGCAGCGAGCTGCGCGTGCCGCAGATGCACAGCCTGCGCCGGAGCCAAATCTCCGGCGCGCTGTTCGGCCTGTCGCAGCTGTCCCTCTACGCCTCCGAGGCGCTCATACTCTGGTACGGCGCCAATCTCGTCCGCCACAACGTGTCCACCTTCTCCAAGGTCATCAAGGTCTTCATCGTGCTCGTCATCACGGCCAACACCGTCGCCGAGACCGTCAGCATCGCCCCGGAGATCGTGCGCGGCGGCAAGTCCATCCGGTCGGTGTTTGCCGTCCTCAACAACAGGACGCGCATTGACCCGGATGAACCGGACACCGAGCCTGTCGAGTCCGTGCGCGGCGACATCGACTTCCGGCACGTCGACTTCGCCTACCCGTCGCGCCCCGACGTCATGGTTTTCAAGGACTTCAGCCTGAGGATCAGAGCCGGCCAGAGCCAGGCGCTGGTTGGAGCGAGCGGGTCAGGGAAGAGCACCGCCATTGCTCTCATCGAACGTTTCTATGACCCAATCGCCGGGAAGGTCTTGATTGACGGCAAGGACATCCGGCGGCTGAACGTGAAGTCCCTGCGCCTCAAGATTGGCCTGGTGCAGCAGGAGCCCGTTCTGTTCGCCACCAGCATCCTGGACAACATCGCCTACGGCAAGGACGACGCGACGGAGGAGGAGGTGATCGAGGCCGCCAAGGTGGCCAACGTGCACGGCTTCGTCAGCGCGCTCCCGGACGGCTACAAGACCCCCGTCGGCGAGCGCGGGGTGCAGCTCTCCGGCGGGCAGAAGCAGCGCATCGCCATCGCGCGCGCCGTGCTCAAGGACCCCGCCGTGCTCCTGCTGGACGAGGCGACGAGCGCCCTCGACGCCGAGTCCGAGTGCGTGCTCCAGGAGGCGCTGGAGCGCATCATGAAGGGCCGGACGTCGGTGCTGGTGGCGCACCGGCTGTCGACGATCCGGGGCGTCGACTCGATCGCCGTGGTGCAGGACGGACGCGTCGTCGAGCAGGGCAGCCACGGCGAGCTCGTGTCGCGTCCCGACGGCGCCTACTCGCGGCTGCTTCAGCTGCAGGTGCACCATGGCTGATCTGATCAGATGAGATCGGCGCTAGGTCCC
>KE371792.1:404805-420649 GCA_000418225.1 Zizania latifolia | reverse complement strand
TTAAAATGTTAAATTAACCATGTTTGTTTCGCCCCGTATACTATCTAGGCTTCGCGCGCGTCTCGTGTTCGGTGTGGTTCGATCTAATGTGTGCTTCGTGCGCCGATCTCCGCGTGGCTAGCTTGCTAGTTGCACGCACCGCTGCAGCAGCGAGAGATAGCTAGCTCTGACGTACGTGAGATCGTTGGAGATAGACGTGCGTTGCGGGTAGAGTTGGCGCGGGGACCAGAGGGGAGGGACGAAACGAGGTCATGCAGCGGAGCCGCTCGGCGCGACGCGTCCGTCCACGCGCGTACATACGCGACGCCCGCGCGCTGCGCGCAGGCCTCGGCGTCGACCGGCTAGCTAGCTCTCGCGCGCGTTTCTTCGGCCTCGGCTTCGGTTTCCGATCGGCCGCTTGCCGATTGACCGCGCGCTGCCAAATTCGTGACGGGGGATGTTGGTTGCCGCCTTGTTCCTGTCTCTGCACCGGCACTTGCTTAAGCACTAGGTATAGTCAACTTCCGTCCAAAAATGCGTTATGCCAAATACTAAACGTGTACAAGACAAGATTTGAAAGGTCATCTTATAGCAACGGTGTACAATGGTATCAATCACGATGATCGATAAAATAAGCATCGAATATGTTGGATATTTTATATGACCGAACAAAGCTACAAAATTAGAGGAAATCAAAACTAATCTAGAAAATATAATCAGAGTATTTAATCTAAGACTCTGAGATGAGATTTAGGAGTTAATCGCACGTCTTACAAGTCTGGTAGGTCGATAGGGGAAGAACTGCTGAAATGGAATTCACAAGTTTCTCCTATTTGTTTCCTCGCTACTGAAATTTCACACGGCGTTTCTTCGTTCCTTTTCTCTTTTTTGTGATATTTGGGTAGCAATTTGATTCGTTAACTCATACTTCCTTCAGTTTCACAGAACAAATCGTTTTAAATCTGTATCAAGAATTACCTGAAACAAGTCGTTTTATATTTTATTATACATTTTAAACGTTTATATCCCTAAAATAGTACTACTTCCTCCTCGTATCTCGTGCTGTTTTTACTTCCGCATTGTATTTAATAGAAATAAACAAAAAATATACACTAATTAATTATTTCCTTAAATCATATCCAAAAAGATTTGCTTTGTCAAATAACTCTGGAACGGTACAGCCGCGGCGATTCGTCTGTCTTTTGATGGGCCGAAAGTCCATAGGTTTCGTAACCCTGGAACGGTACAGCCGCGGCGATTCGTCGGTCTTTTGATGGGCCGAAAGTCCATAGGTTTCTGTGGGAGGAGAGGGAAAAACTCCTGCCCGTGTCGCGGTCTGGGCCGAAGTAGTCGGCGACTCCCCGGGACCAGGAGCCGGCAAGCCTCCGTCCACCGTGAGCGCCCATCGCCGGCGACAAGAGGCAGGCGCTCGCGGCAGCGGAAAGCAGCCGTTTCCAATGGCGGTACATCTCCATTGATGCCTGCAGCCACGATCAACACGACTTGGTCACGGACAAGAGTAAACGGCATAATTTGTTTGATGAATCAAACAGTTTAATTAGCTTTCTTAGTCAAGCGAAAGCCTGCCTGGAGGTTCGTGTCGCCCATCGGCCCATGTCTCCTACTCTCCTCTGACCTCTCGCTGGCCGTTCGATCGATCGCGTGGCTCCGCGCCGCTGCGGCGAGAGCGTTTGTGACTTGTGGCGGTGCGCGGCAGCGTCATGCACGCGAGCTAGCTTGCGTTCTTGTCTCGTCCCGCCCTGAGTGCGGTCATGGAGGCTGGATGATATCATGTAGCTAGCGTTGACGCCACAAGCGGCAGCAACCGTGCGTCAGCGCGCCGTGTATGCATGCGTCCGGCCATGCCTGCATAAGCCGTGGCATCCGGGCGCGCAGCCCGCGTGCGGTCAGCGGTAGCGTCTCTTCGTCTCTGAGACTTCGACCGTCTCCTCGACAGTACTATACTAAATTTTTTTGGGATACAATACTAAACAAGACCAAGTGACCATGGTGTGCAGTAGTCTTGTCGTTACGTAAGAACAACAGTATACCACGGAAGGTACCCACAGTAAAGATTTGGTTAGGCTTTGGAGAGTACTGTGGATGAATCTCGATGGTTATCTCAAACTGTGAGACAGGGGATGTTTTTAGACAGGTTCAGGTCTTTCGGAGGATAATAATCTCACTCCTGTGTGTGCAGTACAAGCTTAAGGGCTGAAAATGGCCTCAAACGTACGAATCGAGTCTTCTCCGCTAGGAGAATCCGTGCCTATAACAGGCTCCCTTGATCCCTTTATATGAGAGGAATCAGAGGTTACAATTAGTAATTAATGTGCCCCACTAATGATAAATTATGAGGATAAACGGTCAGTTCGTGAGTGATAATTTCAGAGGTTATCAGCCGTATTGATTACTCATTATGGAGTTTAATAGAGTGGTCCAACACTTGATGGCGACCGTTCAAGTGCCGGCAATTGAGGTGGCCTCTCGAGTGCTGGACTTGGGGGTGCCTCAGATCCCCGACTGCTGGCTGGCTATTTGATAAATTTGACCGTTGACTGGTCGTCTTTAATATTGTGTCTGTTGACCCCTCCTCTACTCGGTCATTATAAGTCCACTCCGGAGGTAACCCGGGATCATATCTCCAATAAGTCTCTATTACAATAAATTAAAAATCAAAGCGTCAAATAGATTGAACACCTTACAAAACTATAGTAAATTGAAATATATCTATAAAGTACACGTAAAATCAGATTATTTTGTAAAACTTAAAGTTAGGATTTAAGAGAATATGCGGTCGTAAATCTCACACATGCCGACAGACGGCCTGACTCGTTGGCTTTGCCGTTTGCCAGTGCTACCGCAGCAGCCACCACTGCGAGCAGCCAAATTCTCTGATGTGGAGTGGTGGTTGCAGCATTGTCTATCTCTCGAACGCAAAGCTATGCCAATCCATCCTACGAACGCAAAGCTAACAATTTCGTCGTAATCTAAGCTATATTTGCAGGATAATTACGAATTTAGACCCACCCCGTTTGGCATCAATCAAAAAGGATATCGATCAGAGAATCCCGTGGGATGCTGTAATGACCTCATCATCCTCATCATAAAACATCCGATCCGCTAATCGCCCAATCCCTTGGTAAGATTACTGGCAATGTCCACTGTAAACGCCGCCCGTCGCCGGCTACACGTGACAGCGGCGGCTCTCAACCATGATGAGCTCCAGTTAGCGGCAGCATGCAGCAGCTAGCCTGCGTACGTCTACGCACGCATCTGTTCGTCGATCTCAATTTTTTTCCCTTCCTCTGCTGACATCGATCTCGTCTGAAAATTTGCGAGATGTTGCTTCATCCTGAGCTTTGCCTCCTCAATTTTAATGAGACTTTTGACTCGTGAATGAACGGGATAGATAGCAATATAGCAATGGCACCTCTTACCCGTTGAGTATGACTTTTGCTTCACACAAAAAATTAAAAATAGTTCACAAGTTTATTTTGTGGACGTGTTTTTACCGTTCTTAGTCGAATCCCGCCGTCATAAAGCATCCTGCATTGCGTGGGTCGGGAAATGGACCTAAAACGCAAGGCCCATGAGAGAGGAGCGGGCCGAATAGGTGTAGCGATATGTTCCCACGTACTCCCTTGATATTTTTTATTTTACTTATGGAAGACAATTCCTTCCTTGTGAAGGATCTTCATTACGAGGTTATCCGTAATGAATTTGTTAATGATTTCCAGGGGTGGCCCGTATCATAGAAATCATGTGTTGTGATAAACTTATCATAAAAAATAATGATTTACTGATAATGACAAGATATATATATATATACTAGAATTTTAAAAAAATAAATCTGTCGTAGTACATACGCGAGTAGCTTGTCACGTTCAGGCCGAGCGGTCAAGTTTCAATTGGGCCAGCCCAATTGTTAGAAAAAAAATCATAAACGCATTTGGGGCGTATTTATTGACCAGAACAGATTGCCGCGTACAAATCGGTCCATGTATTTAACATTACGAACTTAAGTAACTGTGCCATGTGATCTAAAAAATCCTAACGAGTGACGTGTACAAAATTTGCTCACGAACCACAGTACAGCTCAGCGCCAAAAAATATGTTTTTCGGTGGAATAACGCAATGTTGAAAACCCATTAAATTATCATCCATGTGTGCCGCGAGAGGCCATAATTTATTTTTCCAATCATACACTAATATTAATTATTCGTACAATCCTCAATAATAGTATGCAGCGGTGAACACCTGGCCCAGGTAGCTAGCTAGAGCTAGAAGGAGAACATGAAGGCCATGTCGTGCTTGTACACCTGGCCTGGCCTCACCGTCTGCGAGGGGAACTCCGGGTGGTTCACGGCGTCGACGTATCCCTGCGTCTCCAGGCAGAACCCGCCGTACTGGCCGTACACCTTGCCGTCCTTGCCCTTGGTGTTGTTCAGATAGTTGCCGGTGTACAGCTGCATGGCCGGCTGGTTCGCCCACAGCTCCAGCGCGCGGCCGGACGCGCCGTCCCGCGCGGCGGCCACCTTCCGCATGCCGCCGTCGCCGTCGATCACGTAGTTGATGTCGTAGCCGGCGATGATGGGCCCGCTCATCACCTGCCGGATGCGCGCGCCGATGGGGGTCGGCGACCGGAAGTCGTAGGGCGTGCCGGCGACGGGGGCGACGACGCCCGACGACGGGAGGAGCTCCTCGTCGAGAGGGGTGTACCGGGACGCGGACAGCTGGAGCGTGTGGCCCAGCACGTCGCCGCTGCCGTGCCCGCGGAGGTTCCAGTACGTGTGCTGCAGGAAGTTCACCGGCGTCGCCTTGTTCAGCGCCGTCGCGTTCATGCGCACCCCCAGCACGTACGGGCTCGACAGCTGGTACGTCACGTACGCGTCCAGGTCACCTGGGAACCCTGATGGCCACTCACAGTTTACAACCCCAAATTCAGAAAAAAAAATCTTTCATCATCCGTAAATGGCAGTGATTTTCGAACAAGATATATATGCGTTTCGCTTTCACCTTGCTCGCCGTCGAAGCTGCGGTAATACAAGGTGATGTACGGCGAGTCGCCGCCGGCGACGTACTCCTTCACCGTCCATATGACCTTGCTGAACCCTCTGTGACCACCTAAATGCACGATAGCGAATGAATCTGTTTGGTCAGGATAGTGACATCGAGAGACCTGATCTGAGGTCTGAAATCTGAAGCATGCATCCATGCATACCGTGAATCGCGTTCTTGCCGTCGTTGATGTACGTGTGATACACCTTCCCGTCGAGGACGAACCGGCCCCTGGCTATCCTCTGCCCGACGCGTCCGGTCACCGGCCCGAAGTAAGAGGTATCGTTCTGATTGGAGACAGCAAGAAGATGCATGCAGATAAACAACTTGAATTGTTTAGCGTCTTTTCGACAGCGATATTATTGCAAATGTTATCATCAATTTGTATCACATAGTGGTGCTACTTTCCTTGCGCTCATGGCTATATTTTGTCTTCTGGCAAATTGGCCCTTAGACATAAAGAACGGCAATTTTGTCCCATCCACATAACTTTTGATGATTGGTTATGTTTGTCAGGGTTTGCTCTAATCTTGCAAGTTTCGTTTCTCTTTTGGAACAGGCATATGCATATTTCATTTTGTATGTTCTATATCATTTTTGTACCTTTATTAGAAGAAGTTTAATTGAAGTGGGTTGCAGGGATAGCAAAAAAATGATAGTCAAATTATAATTGTTAGTGTATTGGTGTAGAAAAGAACATTTAAAGTATAGGGCTCATTGTTGTGTAGTGGAGGCCTTAACTCTTGTGAACAATTTAAGTTTTTTCAACAGACCAACAGAGCACGCTAAATGCCCAAATCAAAGTATAAGAATATAAGATATTGTTGTTTCAATCAGACAAGAAGACAGGTGTTCATAAATCTGTTTTGCAGACAGCCGTGAACTGGAAAATGAAATGCATGAAAAAAGTAAAAGGGCTTAGTCTCACTTACCTGTTGAAGTGTTGAGAGAGGTAGTATTTAATTTCAGTCATTTATTGATCAAGGGTATATTTGGCTACTTAATTAATAGTGACGCTAAAAATAAAATACTCCGTCAAAATTTAATAATTTTCTCAACTTTTTCTAATATAAATGGATTCATTCCTTGATCCATATAATGCACACATTTTTTATGCTTTACTGTTCATACACATTGAACATTGAAAAAAAACTTGTTTTTATAGGAAATTTGAAAATACAAATTATATTTGTTGTAACTAAATTGAAATTTATCACATATAATTTCTGTTTTTGTGGGGGCACGTGCTTGTGTTTCCATAATTACTGCTATGCTTTAATGATGATATCATTTGTTTCCTTATTTTTAGCAAAAACAACTATACTAATCTGTTGTAATTATTACTAGCATATTACCTTCTTAAAGGCAATGGTGAATATTATCTATTAAATGAAGATGAATAGACAGTCCATAATGATTTAGATATACTGTAAAATTTCTCAATTAAAAATTTCAGATGTTCTTACGACATATTCAGCAAGGGTGTCTTTGCCAAGCACGACATCAGCCAAATTCCCTGCAAAAACAAGTGATAAATTCCCCAGGTTCAGATTAACACACGGACACAAAGGCTCGCTACAAAAATGACAGGTTCGCACAACACGAAATCCGTCGTACCTTTGGAATACAAGCACGAAATCCGTCGTACCTTTGGAATCAGGGAGGACGACCGACATGATCGTTGCTCCCCAGTTGGTGATCTTGACGGAGAACTCCCCTTTGCTGAGCACGTAGACGCCGACCGTCTTCCTCGCGCCGGCGCCGCCGGCGAGCGCGGAGGCCACCAGGCACAGGAGCGCGAGAGACCGAGGAGCCCCAGACATTGGCGACCACCTCGTCGTCTCTGAGAAGAGAAAGAAAACGCGGCTGGTTTCCACCTAGCTATAGCTAGCTAGATGCTTCGTCTTCACAGGGCGAGAGGACGCCCGACGCAGCGCACGAGCAGCAGTAGCCAGTAGGTGGGCAGCCATGGCGGCACGCGCGGCCAGATATAGGCGCTGCACGAGAGCGAAGCGCGCGAGAGGTGTGTGGCGATGACCGTGATGGCGTTCTCGCTCATCTCAGCGAAGCTGATCCATGACCTTGTAGCTTCAGTAACAGAAAAAACGTGCGTCATTTTTTAGTAGTGAGTCTTAACAACACGTCTGCTATAAAAAACAAACAGACCTCATTAATAACTGATGTCGTAAATCATTTCTTCAGATAATGCTAGATATGTAGCATTAATGACTCGTCTTTAATATGCTGGTCAATAATGAGAATTTTTAATTTTTTTGAACAACATCGGATTAATATAAGCTCTATATCAAAGTTGTAAAGCTTAGTAAGATCTAGTCAACAACATTTATCATTTAAAATCATATATAGTGTATTAAACATATATTAAATGTTTTAGAATGGTGAAGTAAAAATAGCATATACTATACTACTCCATCAAAAACTATTTTAAAGTGACATGGCAAGAAACAACACGTACAGACAGTGATCTTTGATTTAAATAATACTATAGCAACCGTACGTGTGAAAAATCTGTCCTCAGTTCAGACTAACTAATGGCTGTTTTTAATGACCAGCTTAGACGGGCTCTTCTCCGGGCACGGCACCTCAGCTCGTGTGCGGCGCCCATCGATTGATCCTTATCTTTGACGCGCTACGCTAAGCCGCCGGACCGCGGGTTGTGCTCCGCGGCGCAGCGCCACGGACGGCGAGAATTCCATCGCGCGCCAGTGAGGAGAGTCGCCTCATCGAAATGTGGCCTTGGAAGTGGGACATTAAAAAACCGGCTATCGATTCACTGGTAGTGATGTCCAAACGGGCAGTCCGGCACGGTTCGGCCTGGACCCATGAAAGCACGGCATAATTATTAAATGGCCGGTATGGTACGGTTAATTGGTGAACCGGGTCGAGCTTGGCCCATGGGTCAGATAGGCAGCCAGGCATGACACGGATGAGGGTTAACCAGGTCGGGCCGGCCTGTTTAACTTATCGTGCTGTGTTGGCCCGGCTATAAACCCTTTTCTCACCCAATCAGTTATCCCATTTTTCTACGCAGTGGCCGCACATCGGCAGATTTTTTTTAAATAATACAATTTTTAAATGAAATTTCAATTTTGGTACACGGTTTTGAAAAATTGCAAATCTGGATCTCTATCAGCGCTTGAACGGCCGATCTAGACCGATCGGCCCTAGATCGGCCGATCAGCCTAAATCGGCCTGTGACGCAGTCCTGTCGACACATGAACTGTCGATCTAGGGCGGGTGGCCCTAGATCGGCAGACCATGTGCCGATCTAGGGCCACTCGCCCTAGATCGGCACTTTATGTGCCGACATCACCTCTATAAAAAGGAGGCTGAAGCCCCCCACCCAGACACCCCTTGCAGCTCCTCCTAGCTCGCAGGCAGTCACTTCTTCTTGCAGATATGTCTTTTTTTCCTCTCTTTTTTTCTTTAGGATATAGTTGTAGATTAGAGGTACTTTAGGAGTAGATTATGGGTAATTTAGGAGTAGATTAGCGGTAGATTTAACATAATATATAGGTTAATTAAATATAATTTGGAGGTAATCTTAATATATTTTACCAATTTCGAAATAGTTTAGAAATAACTTAAGGGTACTGTAATCACAGTTTAGCAATAATGTAGGCTTTTTAAAATACACTTTAGCGATAATTATGTGAATATTAAATAAATATGTGTTTTTTTGTTAGTTGTTCTGGGTACCGTGAGGTCATGCAGAACATATGGGTGTAAATGTAACATTTTAAATTTATGTCGACATATCAATTGCATATTTTTTTACCGTAGATGGTGAAAAAGGACAAATCTGAGTACGGTTACGATCCTCGTCACCGTCCACCGGAAGGTGTTGAACCACCTATGTGTTTTTGTGGAGATAAATATAAGTTCATGAGAAGTATGGATGACCTCACATACGAGATGAGGTATTGGAAGTGTGGCAACTACTCTTACACTCCTGAAAAGCCAAAGCCAAGACCAAAGCGTGGATCACGTGCTAATAAACCGGTATGAATAATTATGCTATTTCTTTAGTTATATCTTGTTCTCAAATAAATCACTTATAATATCTCTATTAACGTTTATGCGCGTAGATAACTCCTCCACCGTCGCCACCTCCGCTCTGTGACTTTGTCGAATGGATTGATAATGAGGTGCACCCTGATGACTGGGCAGAGCTTATGAGACACAAGGAGTTCAATAGGGAGCTTTTTAAGATGCAATACCAGCGGGCCTGTGAGCATGAGGAAGAAGAGAAGAGGAGAGAGGAGGTGGAGCGCAAGGCAAAAGAGGAGCGTGAGGCTGAAAGAGAGAGGAAGCGAGAGAGGGCTCGTCGTGCTAAGAAAGCATGACCAGACGCCATAAGGAAGAGAAAGTACCCTCGCTGCACTCAGTAGTTAGTTTGGATAAGTCTCAGCTATTTTTATTTCTCTAAAAGCATGTAATCACGTTTGCATGTGCCATTATAATGTACTGTGTTATGTCACGAACTATCTTGTTAGAAGTTGTTGATGCTGGACTACTTAAATTACTGTATCATACCATTGCAATATCTATTTCAAAGGCAATCACACATCTGCAAACAAGCCCGTCAAACGTGGTATTGAAGTGTAAGCTCAAATTATAAGTAGATAGTAAATAGCAGGGATACTACAAAGTGCATGTTCATAATATAAAGTGCATAATGACACAATACGACATATCGTAATAAATGTTTCGGTACAAATCGTCCGTCCCTACGAGAACAACCGCAAGCCGTACTAACTACCACGCCTACCCCGAGTGCGTCTCGGTGCCTGTCTCGGTGCCTGTTCTGAGAAGGTAAACCTGTTAGGCGAACGACGCACCCTAGATGGTCTAGCGAGCTGCTGCTCCAGCTGCGTCGGTGGTGGTGCTCCCTCAAGCTGCGAAGGCCCGAACACCTCAGCGGTGCCATGCTCCCAGGCGTCGTAACCTCTTGAGTCGTGCTGGCCACCGGTACCAGATTCTACCGGTCCAGACGGACTATGATAGGCAGTGTCCACGCCAGCTCGCTAATATTGATATGAATACGGCGCTGTGCGAACATATGAGTTATCAGTGACATAATTTAGATTATGATGTAAAACGGTGTAAGACTGTACAGTTCTCACCAGGTGTCTGCTGTGCTCCATATCCCAATAGTGGCCGTGCCGCATGTCCCGATGGGGCCGCTGTCGATGATGGGCCAGCTGCCGATGATGGGCCCGGACCGTAGAAGTATTGGTGCGGGGGATACCAATACTGTGGAGGCTGCACCGGTAGGGGTGCCGGCATCACAGGCTCTGGCTGTGGACGAGGAGCTGGAGGAGGTGTCTGAGGGGCAGCAGCTGGAGGAGGTGGCCGTGTAGACGTAAGGCGGATAGAAGCGTCGATCTCGTCGAGAGCCGCCCGCACTCTCGTCTAGTCCAGCGGGTTGTGCACCACACCAACGTCGGCGACCCACCGCTGAACGATATCGTCGATATGGTTCCGTGCGTTCCACATGTGATCGGACTGCACAAGAATAAAGTCAGATAGTCACGTAGTATCAATTATCAATCATCAGAGATTAGACAATTCATGTACGTACCGACTCCTGAAAGGCAACGACCATGTGAGAAGGATGTTCGTGCGTCACACGAGCCGCGGGTGGAGGACTATCGCCCCGTCCTTTGACGAGACGAACCCTGGTACGAACGGAGTGCCATCGAAGGTAGTGATAGTAAGTCGTAGGGTCGTAGTCGTCGTCCTCCTCATCTAGGTCCTCCAGCGCACCCTCCCACTGGGCGACCCATGGTTGCATCCTAACATCCCATAGCATCTGAGCAGGCACCTAGGCCTGTATAGGACATGGAAAGTACTGCGCTCGTTCAAATTATCGACAGACGCGGTAGGGAGCACATCCCTCTATCATGACATCGAATACGAGGTATCTACGCGTCCTCCAGTATGCCGCGTCCCGCAAGCACAAGGCGGAGAGCCCGTGAGGCGCGTGCCGGATGATCTCGCCTAGCATGTAAGGTCTCCAACGAAAGTCATGCGCCCGAATATTGTCGAGCTGCGTCGTATAGTCTGGGTACGAGAGGTGGGTCTGAGAGTAGGCCCAAGATGGCTGCAAAAGAAGAAATATCAGTACGAAATTAATTTTGGTGAATGATTAAGTATAACAAATACTGACCCATCGTCGACACCAAAGTGTGCCCATAGTCGGTCGGTCGATGTCCTCGTCTGGTGGCCCCCCTAGGTATGGTGTCATGTCAACCTAGGACCGACCAATCTGCACCCTCTCGTACGACCATATTTGTATCAATAAGGGACATCCGGTAATGGACGCGCCAGCCGTCCGGCGTCGACATCCGTCGCAAAGAGCGTGGTAAGTGGCGCAAAGGACGGTAGATCCCCATGAGTACTTTGGAACGCCATCGTCGGATGAATCGGCGATGGCTCGGGCGAACTGCACCAAGTGCCCGTCGACGCTGTCGTGGTGCGTGCTGGTGAACATCACCCAGCCGAAAAGCCAAAGGAGATAAGCCTCTAAGTGCCGACTAACGGTGTAATCGTCAGCATCGAGAGCTAGGTGCTCCGTCTATGAAAGATCAAACGTTAGTATACAGCCACTATGGATAAGTTAATGTTTAATTTCATTACCATGTTAAAACGATATATCTGATACTGACGCAACCAACTCTGTGTCGGCCCGTGTGTGTTCGTAAACTCCTCCACTGCCGTGCCACCAGGCAGGACGGGATGGGCTCCCGCGAAGCGCGTGAGTATGTCAACGCGCCAATCTGACTAAACATCGTTTGAGACAACTGCTGCTCCTGCTATTAGAAGTCCTAGTAGGTAAGATACATCCTCAAGCGTGATCGTCACCTCCCCCAAAGGCTTGTGGAATGTGTGTGTCTCTGGCCGCCATTGACCCACGCCGTGAGAAGAGCTCCGTCGAATGGAAACCTGGTGGCTCCATCGACCAATCGAGCTAGAGGGAGTAAGCCAGCACCGCGCAACCTGCATAAAAGAAGATGTTAGTCACGTAACGAGATAAAAATAAAATATAAACGACCATTGTGCTTACTTAACTAACCTGCCAACCCATCGGGGATGGATGCTCCATAGATACTACGGTGTCTGGACTCTGAGCAGAACGAGATCAGGCTGATCCGGATCGGTGGATGTGAGTGCTTGTGCCTGGTGGTGGCCGTCGATCATAGCAGAGAGAAGCTCGTACGGGCAATCATCATTACCCGCCATCTGCATGTTGTAAAATAAACAAATATTATTAGCGTCAAAGATACAACATGTGACAATTAACAAGTGAAGTAACTACCATACGTACATCTTGGGGACTATATATATTGTGTGATGTGCGGTGATCTATATATCATGGGGGGCCTCAACTACTTGTGCCGGCTTCTATGCAATTCTTGTACGTGTGTCCAGCCATGTTACACAAAGAGCACTTTTTCTTTTTCCTGCCTGCTTCAGATTCATCCATATCATTCCAAATGCGTCGTGTCTTCTTTCTTCTCACCTTTGAGTTGACACGTTAGAAATCTGGCAGCCAACGACGTGCACCATCTGGCGGAGATGTGAATGAGCTGACAACCCCATACCCTCGGAGTTCACCGCTCCAAGTCTGCAGGACCTTCTCTTTTGTGAAGTATTCAGACAAGTATACCTCGGCATGCATATCAAATGTGACGCACGCCACCATAAAATGACTGCATGGCTTGTGGTACAGAGATGGTTTGTTGCAGCTACACCGACAAGTGTCCGTAACGGTGCACTCATGAACAATAACATCCTAATTTATTCCTCGCCGACCTTTGTCTCTACACGTTACCTCGAAACGGAGTTCCCAGAAACTTGTCTTGATGGCACGATGCTAGGTTGCCTTCTTACTTTTCTCAATGAAGTACTCCGTAATCTTTCTGCAATACAAATGACGCTCGTCGCTATGCACCACAAAAGCAGCAGTATGCCGGTCCATAAAGTATCGGGTGGTTCCACGGATTATGCCCTCCACAATACCAACCAAAGGCAAGCATCGCATACCCCGCATGACCCAATTGTACACCTCTGCAAGATTGGTGGTCATGATGCCATACCTTGCGCCGTGAGTGTCATAGAGTAGAGACCAATGCTCCCTACTCTCGAATTTAATCTAATCTGAAAAGCATCGAACTTTCGTCCTCTGCCGTTTGCGGATCGTCTGTTGGTGATCAGTGGGCAGAGAACAAAGTGGTTCCGGCTCTGGCTCCGGATCACTTGTAGATTGCTGCCTTGCGGCCTTCTCATGCTTGTATTTTGATGTCAGCTCATCAAGTTTCATCCACAAAGCCTTGAACTTTCTCTCTTTGTTTTGGCTACACAATCTCTTGAACAGATTAGTCAATTCTTTATTTTTCCCGAAGTGACTGTAGAAATTCGCACCTAGATGGCGCGTACACCATCGAGATTGAATGTCCTTCCAAGGATATGGCTCCTCTGGATCATGCTTTATATGTTGGACTGCCTTTATAAGTCCAACATGTCGGTCATGCAACAAATAAACATTTGGTCTGTCCTAAAGAACCTCAACATTCAAGTGCTGTAAGAACCACAACCAACTTTCGTAGTTCTCACTTTCCACGAAGCCAAAGGCAATTGGCACAACCTGATTGTTGCCGTCAACACCAATAGCGGTCAATATCTGACCTCTATACTTCCCAGTTAGAAATGTGCCATCCACACAAAGAATAGGACGACAGTACTGGAAAGCCCAGATGCAAGCACCGAGTGCAAAGAAAACTCGATGTAGAATCGACGCACCCTCCGGGAATATCGCTTCTTTCTCTTCGAAAGAGAAGTATGTGCGAGGGTTACGCGTCTTCACCGTATCCAAACAGAAATGCAGGTTATGATATGAGTCTTCGAATGTACCGAACCTCATTTCGAGCGCCTTCTGTTTAGCCCTCCATGCCTTAGAATAGTTGATTGTGTACTGAAACCTTCTCTCTATGGCAAGTATTAAGGCCCGAGGCTCATAACTGAGATTCTTAACAATCTAAGAATACATCACCACCGCAATATACTTGGCACTTAGATTCTTGTGCCTGGTTACAGCTGTATCGACCACACATGTATGTTGCACCACAATTGAGCATACCCAATGAATTCCCCACTTCGGTTGATGTGCGCGAACTCTCCATGGGCAATCATCCCTCTCACACACAACGTTATGCATTATGCGGTTTGACTTCTTCACTCGAAATGATCGCCGAAGTGACAATGCCCAAGCTTTCACGGTATCTTGAACTGCATCTTTGGTAGGATAAACCGCATCCTTCTGGACCTCGTTCTGTCCATACTCCCAACGAGTGTCACGGCCCTCATTAATAGTAAGAGCATCATAATCTTGTGGTTGCCACTCATTGGGAATCACATTGTCTTTCTCTTCATTCTCATTGTTGTCATCCCCTGCTTCCTCTTCTTCGTCTGAGCTGTCGTTGGCACCCTGCTCGACTGCTTCCTCGAAGTCTTGGTCCTCTCTCTCTAGCAAGTTAGGTATAGCCTCTATTTCCTCCCCTTCATCAGCTTGCCCTTCAGCAAAGCTATCGTAGACGGGAGAGCATCCCTGGAATGTGGCACTTCATCCGTCTCGACGATCAGCTCCTGGACTTGGCTACTCTAGCCGACCTCGAATTGTACTCCAGACTTAGCAACTTGGTCCGGTGCTAGGTCTAGAGTAGGAAAGGCACGAGGAGTAAAATAGATAAGCAAAATCCGTTCCCAACCTTGCTCTAGCGCCTTTCTGACATATCCTCTTCACATGGCGGTCGAGGTAACAAGAACCATCTCCCAAAAATACCCTTCGGCTACACGGCTGCATCGGGCATACACATACTACTCCCACTGCTCTCCATCCAATCGAAATATATGATAAAGCCACCGCCTAACACTCTCCATGCCACGCTCAACCACCCGACTTAAACTATTTTCGGTATATTGAAAACTACTAAGGTCAGCACCATCATGACCAACAAGTACTTGGCCATCTCCATAGTAAATCCTAAATGATGTTCTATCTGACATGCCTGTAAATATTAAGCAGCAAACAATATAAAAAACATAACTACATGTTTAGCGTGATAGGTCAAATCCACTTATTCTATCGCAATATAAAAAATATTAAGCAACAGGCGAATTAACTAAACAGAACTACATCAAACGACGTAACTATGTTCAAAGTATCGCTACATTAAACGATGTAAAACATCTAATAGAGTACGGTATGTTTATATACCTGGAACAACAGTGGATACAGTCACCGTCGACTCTTACGTCAGCAAGCTAGCACGCGCAAGAAAGCTACATAGAATAAGGTGTGTTAAGCACATCTAAATTATCTCTAAACTAGGTTTAAAGTGTCTCTAAAATATCTCTAAAGTACTCCTAAATTATCTCTAAAATAACCCTTAATTATCACTAAAGTATGCTTACAGTACACCTAAATTATTTCTAAATTACCCCTTAATTATCTGTAAAGCACCCCTTAATTAACGCTAAATTATCTCTCGACTTTGTTTAAATTATTCTAATAACTTCATCAGAATACTCCTAAAGCAATTAAACTACCCCTAAAATACTACTAAACTAGTCCTAAATTACAACTATAATACTATTAAACTACTCCTAAATTACCCCTAAAAGACTACGAAACTACTGCTAAATTACTACTAAACTACCTAACTACTACTACCTAAAGAAGACAAAAGAGAGGAGAAGAGGCGTACCTGGACCTCGAAGG
>KE371792.1:356890-376969 GCA_000418225.1 Zizania latifolia | reverse complement strand
AAGCTTAGATTTTAGAAACATCAAATAATAAACTTTTTTTTGACAACAACTTATTTAACTGTTGTAAGTTGGACTAATTACTGTAACAAGCTTGCTGGTTGCATCTCGTCCCGTTTGATATATATATCTGCACAACTCATTTGCGAAAAAGAGACAGATATTACATCGACGTAGTGCAATGTATGGTCTGTATCTCTCGCCAAAATATTTTACACGCAAGGACCTGTAATGGGCCATAGTTAGGCTAACCATGTATGGTTCTTGTTTGGACCGAGCTAGGGCCCGAGAAACTCCCTTCGCAGCATAAAATAATCCGGGCATAACGGCCCAGAAAACGGAGATGATAAGTCTGTGAATGAGGTTAAGACCTGTTTTGGAAGTTTAGAAGACAATTTACATCACGAGAAATCCGAAAAAGTTATGGTTAGATTTTACGGCTACTGATTTTCTTTGAAGAAGAATATTAGTTTATTCTTATATTTTGTATAATATCATAAAAATAGTCTTTAGTAACTAAGCTTTACTGACAGATCAATAACGCGCGTCAGTAATTCACTTTTAATGACGGACTATTTTTCACGTGCCAGTTATGCTGTCTTATTAGTGACGGATCGTAATGTGGCTTATCACTAAAGAGGGGGCACCCCCATTAGTGACGCGTCACATTACGACCCGTCACTAAAACATAGAAGAACTAGTGACCGATGACAACTATCGCATGTCATTAATGACCACATTGATTATTAGTGATGGGCAGTAGCCCGTCACTATAGGTGCCTCCTTTGTATAAATAGGCGGGGCCAATAGTGAACCGGTCACGCTTTTATATCATACAGAACCCTAAACCCTAGCGGCCATGCTTCGTCGTGCTCCTCCGCCTTCGTGGCCTCCTCTGCCAGCCACTGTTCCCTCGCGGCCTCCATTCCATTGCGCTTGCAACCGTTTCGTCGACGACCCTCCTCGTCGCCGCCTTATTGTGCATCTCCGCCTCTTCCTCCTCCTAAGGTCCTTCTTTTCCTCCTCCTCCATCGTGGCTAGGGTTGTGACTTATTAATTTGTAAGTTTGTGAATATGTGGATAATTAATTTGTGAATATGTTCCCCTATTCACTTAGAGAAGAGAATGTTATTAGTATGAAAATGTGTGTGATAATTAGACTCTTTTTTATTTTGATAAGTTTGTTCATACAATGATGTTATTGCTAGTCATATTATTGTTTCTATATTTTATTCATGCAACGATCTTACATTATATGTTTACTATTATTGTTAGTCATATTTTATTTATGCAATGTGTAAGATCGAAACATACTAACCACGACAACCAGAGGAGGGTGAATGGTTGCAGTACCCTAAATTTGACAACTAAAACAAAACCAGAAAACTAATTTCCAACCAGTATGAAAATTCCCGAGAGTTTTCCCGACTACCCTGGAATTTCCTGAGGACTCTAAAAATTTTCCTTGGAGTTTGCCGACCAGTTCTGAAATTTCTCGAGGACTAAAAACAGCCTGACCAAGCAATGGTAAAACGTACATAACTTTTGATTCATAACACAGATTGATCTAAAATTTTAACAAAAGAAACTAGACTTTAATACAAAACTTTTCTGAGTTGTTTCACTCAAATATAAGTTCCCAATCAAAAGTTATGATCCTTGGGATTTGCTATAACATAAAAACAGAACAGATCCGATCTAAAAACTAAAACCTTAATTACTCCTAAAATATGAGGAATTAACCAATAAAACTTTTCAGACCTCTCTCTTAATATCCTAGCAAGTTTTTGGATGAATCAATTCGAATTAAATCACAAAAAAGCGAAATAACAAAAAACCCAAAATAATGCAAACTGATGAACTTTCAGAAGAAATAACACGACACCGCACTTCTTGATGCTTAAAGATGAATCTTTATTACATAAGAGTGTTTATAAGATGCATCTACAGCACCCCTCACCAAATCCATGTTCAAAATCCTAGATGAAAGAGCAAAAGGCTAAATTCGAATTTTTCTCTCTTGATCGGTCTCTTCTTCGATACAATTTTTGCTCTCCCCTTTAGTCTATTTATATACCCTTTATGGCTGCCACCATGAGCCACAAAATTAACAACTTTTGAAATCCTAATCTACTTAGGAATCCATATCTCTTACGAATCCTCAAATACTAACTTCTTCTGAATTTTTCTTTCTTTCCATATTCGCACATATCCTGCATCCGTCATATGGAAACCTCTCTTTTCATATTTGCACATATCCCACGTACGCCATATGGAAACCTTTTCTTCGCATGCAACATCATCTAGCCCGAGTATCCTGCATGACATACTTGACCTTTCTGAACCTTAGCTCCTCCCGAGCCTAGCTCCGATCCCATCATCGACCACGACTCGCCTTCAAACAATACCTGCACATGAACAAACCAAGAAACCCTTTTCCTGAGCATAGATCTTTCCAACTTGACTTAATCAGTGCATTCAATCATAAACAAAGTATATTTATTGAATAAATAATTTAAAGCATATGATCCGACTCGAACATCAAAAAATCCAAGCGATCCAAAATCCCGAGGACTGAATTTCCCGGGTGCTGAATTTTCTCGAGGGCTAAATTCTCTCGAGGGCTATGTGCTAAGTGCTCAATCAGAGTGCTTGACCACTCAAACCAATCAAAACCAATTTGTTTATCGTCATATCAACATCAAATTAATTTGTTCATCACTTATCAATGATCATGTACATGATCTCACACAATGATATTATATTATATGCTCATTATCATATAGTTTAGTCTTTTATTTTGTTTTTATCTTATATATTCTTCAGGGATAAGATTTAATGAATTAGTTATCACACACACCTGTGAATTGAAATATAGCCTAGTGACGAGGAGGTCATTAAGTTAGCAGCCCAACATCTGAGAGCAATCCGTGTTTTTGTCTTGTTGAATATGAATTAGGATTTACACAAGTATTATTGTACTTTTTTCATTGTTATTGAATATAACATGAATTAGGAATATGACAAGCCTCCTAAGTGATCAATAGGGCACTTTCATCGAAAATCATGCTTTAGCAGTAGGTGAGACAATACGGTATTATTGTACTTTTTTGTCCCGTATTGCAAGTGCTATGTTTAGTTGTAGTAATCCATGCCAACAATGTAGGTACCGACTTATGTTCTTAAGTGTTGCCTTCTGAAAATTAGTCATTATATCCACGGACATCACCGAGTTTATATATTGTACACTGTATATTCTATTTATGTGGTAACAAAACTAACAAACTGATGCGATATTATCTCATTATTATAATTTCTATTAAAAAGCTTTGCCGCTAACCATTAACATTCATGCTGATGACACTATTGAGATATCAAAAAGAGATGGGTGCACCAATATAGTTAAGGTTGTGAGCTGTGGAGGTAGGTTATGCCTCCAAAAAGGGTGGGATGCATTTAATGCCTGAGTCCGCCTAGTAGAAGGGAACTTTGTGAAACTAACAATATGACCCCCACTGTTTGTTACGGCTACTATTTTCAATAGTTATGGTAAAGAGAAGCCATCAGGAGCTATAAAAGTATATGACAGTAATAACGGTATCTATAGTAAACTCACATTACTTATTAGACATGCATATTTTATTTATGTACTTACCGACTTTTTTATAATGGCAGGTGAAGATTCTAGCAATGCTGTGAAGAATAAGGGGAAGCAGATATCTAGGGAGGGCGGCACCCAAATAGACCAATTGAAGAACATATATAATTTTGGTAATCATACTGTCAATGTAAATATCCATACTCACCTTCATTATCAGTATTCTTGCTATACGGCTTTGTATAGTTAGCATAATAACTGAATTGTTTAGCTATAGACCACATCATGGTGACATTGTGGAGAGTATTTCTGCAATAAATACACACATTTATTTTACCGAACACTACCCGGCAATCAAGGGAGTGTAAAAATTCTCCAATTTTGCACACAACTTGTTACAATTATAAATGAACGGTTGAGGGCAGATTCTGCGTTGTTTGTTCATCTGTGAGGACAATACAAATATGTTTACAGACTACTCTCATGTGTTTGAGAGTATCGAGTTAATTCAAAGCATCTAATTGAAGACTTCTTGCCCTTATAACCAATAACAAGGACTAAGTATACATGTGGTGGTTAATTAGTAGTTGGGTACTAACTAACCTTTTATACTTGGCAATGTTTTTTATAGCACCTTGGCTAGTCTGAAAAGACCAAACAGAAGTTCAGCCCTGAAAAGGATTCTAAGGAACCCACCTTTTCTCTGTACACAATTACAATATTATAGTAAGATGCCCGTGCTTTGCAATGGAACCGAACATTTATTTAACAAAAAAATCCTACATAACTAATATCGTATTGATACCACAAAAGCAGAAATACATAAACTATCTGAATTAGAGTTTAAGGTACTTGCCGGCTGTGTGGACATCCTAGTCACCTCTTCCTCTACAGTTCACCACAACCTTGACACCGTCTAGCTGTGTTGGGCAGAGCTTTTATAGGTAGACGAGCGCATGGGACATCTCAAGAGCAGGGATGATGCCCTCTAGCCTAGAGATATGTTTGAAAACCTTCACTGGCGGCATTGCCACCATGACCATGGCCTTGCCCCTGCTCAGAGCAGCAGCAGCCACCCGCAGTGGCCTTACATGGGACGGCACCCTACCCACCATCATGGTGGCGACGGTGGCTTTAGGGTTCTAAGCGGTGGAGGCGGCTACCATGGTGATGGCTTGCGACCACAAGTCAGGAGTGGGGTGTCCAGACCTAAGGCTGTAGGTGCCATGAGGAGGACGAACGTGGGAGGTGAGTGTGGCGTGGAGTGAGCGAACGTCGCAGGCACCGAGGGCGGCACAATGGGAACGGGCACCGCTAGCGTGTCGGGCTGAGCAAGGAGGCAGTGGCGTCAGCTAGGTGTAGACTGAGGATGAGGCAGGGAAAAGGGGAGGCACAACTCAACATCGGTTGTGACGCGACGGTTGCGCGTGGAGAGGAGGAGGCAATTGCACGCGGAAGGGAGGGGGCACACTAAGCGCGTGGGAGGGAGCGCGGAAGGGAGACGATAGTTGCACGCGAGGAGTCATCCAGTGGGTCCATGCGATGGTTGTGGCGGGTAGGAAGTATGTGGGAGGGAGGGAGAAGGATTTGTGCTAGACGAAACTCTCGCTTTATACCTGCAGAATCCTTAGACATGAGATCGTCACTGATTCCAGAATGTGTAGTAGCACACTTAGGGGCTTCCAAACGTTATTCCGTAACAGGGTAGTTATAAAAGTTGCTTTCGGGTGTGTCATAAAATATGTCGTGGGATGTGAGCGATCAAGATGAAATTTACCCTTCATACATAATGGGAGAGACGTCTCTGGGCCCCTCGAGGTGGTCGGATTGGAAAGTGCATGGCCATGCCACTATGATCAAAGAGTTGATCATGATTAAATCCACTACTTGATCGAGTGAAGTGTCGAGCTATCAACAAGGGTGGCACGAATCTCGCCTTGAGCTTGACTGATGTCGTGTGGTAAAGGGATTGGTGCGTGAGTATATCAAGGTTCAGAAAGTATGATTTTAACTTTGTATGCATTCAAGGGTCAATATGTGCTGCTAGGTACCGCTATTGATCGACGATCCGGAAATGGTTTTCGGGTAGCGGCCGTTTGTGTATGAACCTATCGGGTCGCACGCTTACGGGGATGGAATTCAAATCTTGTAAAGAATTGGTTCTTGTGCAAGTGAGAGATTGATGAAATTGTGCCCAAGAAAATTCTAGGGGAACCGGAAGTTCCGCTGTAGCCGGAAGTTCTGGGTTCTGGAGCATTTGAAAGTTCTGGTATGACCAGAAGTTCCGGGTCAGCCCCAGTATTTGATTTTCTGGACGAGTCGGAAGTTCCGGCTGTAGCCGAATGTTCTGGGTCGAGAATTAATTCGATACAGAATGTCATTTTCGGAAGTTCCGGCTGTAGCCGGAAGTTCCGGGCCAGGCGAACAGATTAAATCTGTTGGGCTTTAATACAGATTAAAGGCCCATGATGGGGCACTATATAAAGAGAGGTGGGGCAAGCACGAAAAGGCTGCTGGTCATTGCTACTTCACCCTAACCCTAGCCGCCACCTCTCCTCTCTCGACGATCACAAGTGTTGTGATTGATCTTCCGGATCTCACGAGTGGTGCTAGCACGCCGGCGTGAGGTGATCCTATCCCTGTACGTGTGGATACCGTAGAGGCACCGTTGCTGCATCGGTGCTGTTCTTCTTCCTTGGAGATCGCCGGATTACGCCGACTTCACCGCCGACGAACGGACGGAGCTGTGAGGAGCAGATCGAGGACGCGCTTCATCGACTCTACTTCCGCTGCCCGAGCGCGTCTCGAGGCCTGAGGTAACGATCCATGATCCCATTACACGCATGGTTCCTGGGCTAACGGGGTAAAATTTTAAAATTAAGCGCTAGCGTACTCTCCCCATAACCCAACACGATTGTTATCTGCTCGTAACACTTAGAGCATAAAAAATATCTAGACATGTACAAAGCATGGCATACATGATGGACCCGACTGTGGAAGCATACGAGATCACACTCATCTTCTCCAGCTCATCAGGTCTCAAAGAAAACTGACTCTTGCTGAGACTAATACCATGTGACAATGACAAGAAACCTTTCTTTAAATCCTAAATATTAAACTGTTTCAATACCTTGTGAATGTACGTGCTTTGGCTTAATCCAATTAGCTTTCTCGATCTATCTATATAGATCTTTATGCCCAATATGTATGCTGCCTCTCTAAGATCTTTCATTGAAAAACTATTTCGCAACGAAGATTTAACAGCATCGAGCATTGGAATATCATTTCCGATCAATAATATGTCATCTATATATAAGACCAAAAATACAAGTACTCTCCCACTAGCCTTTTTGTAAACACAAGGCTCTTATTCATTCTTGATGAAATCAAACTCTTTGATCACTTCATCAAAACGAAGATTCCAACTCTGAGAAGCTTGCTTCAGCCCATAAATGAACTTTTGAAGCTAGCAAATTTTCCTAGCATTCTTTGGATTGACAAAACCTTCAGGTTATGTCATGTACACATCCTGGCTTATGTTTTTTATTAAGGAAAGGCATTTTAACATCCATTTGCCATACCTCATAGTCATAATATGCGACAATTGCTAGGATGATCCGGATAGACTTTAGCATTGCGATGGTCGAAAATGTTTCATCATAATCAACACCTTGAATTTACCTGAAAACTTTCGCTACCAATCGTGCCTTATAGATGTGAACATTTCCATCAACGTCTAACTTTTTCTTAAAAATCTATTTACACTCGATAGTTTTGACACCATCAGGTGGATCGACCAAGTTCCAAACTTGATTATCTCGTATGGATTCTAACTCGGATCTTATAGCTCCAAACCATTTCTCAGAGTTTGATCCTATCACCGCTTCCGAGTAGGTCTTAGGTTCATCATTGTCCAACAATAATATGTCGTGCTGCCCTGTGGTTAGAAACACAAACCGCTCGGGTGGACGACTGACCCTTTTCGACCGACGTGGGGCTGGTGTCTCGACAACAAGTTCTATAACATCTTGCATATCGAGTTGTGGTTCAATAGAAGCTAAAATACTTTCGAGTGGTTCCTGAACTTCTTCGAGTTGTACCATGCTCCCACTAACTTCTTTTGAGAGAAACTCTTTCTCAAGAAAGATACCATTCCGGACGATAAACACTTTGCCTTCTTCCCGGTTATAGAAGTAATATCCTTTGGTTTCTTTATGATACCCCACAAAGAAGCATTTATCAGATTTGTGAGCGAGCTTATCAGATGTCAAACGTTTTATATAGGCCTCACGACCCTATATCTTTAGAAAAGACAACCCGAGACGCTTCCCAGTCCATATCTCATATAGTGTCATCTCTACAGATTTAGATAGAACCCTATTTAGTGTGAAAGCAGCAGTTTCTAGAGCGTATCCCCAGAAGGACAATGGAAGATCAGATTGACTCGTCATTGACTAATGGAGGTGCCCCCTCTTTAGTGACGGGCCACATTACGATCCGTCACTAATAAGAAAATATTACTGACGTGTAAAAAACGATTCATCACTAAAAGTGTATTAGTGATGCGCGTCATTTATTCGTCAGTAAAGCTCCATCACTAAAAACTGTTTCTGTTGTAGTGAATACATAAACTATCTAAATTAGAGTTCAAGGTACTTGCTGGCTATGTGGACATCCTTGTCACCTCTTCCTCTGCAGTTCACCACAACCTTGACGCCATTCGGTAGTGTTGGGTAGAGCTTCTCTAGGTAGGCGAGCACATGGGACATCTCAAGAGCAGGGATGATGCCATCCAACCTAGAGACGTGCTTGAAAGCTGCATGAGACTATGGCATTGCAAAACGAAGAGTTAGATATTGAACAAGTTGCAACAAAGCCATGGATTAGATTGCTATGTTGCAATATTCAAGATTAGGACATCAGCTAAATCTTTAACATTATGGCAGTGAAAGATATGCAGCACATTGAGTCTGCATGTTAAAGAAACTCCCACCATGACTTTACAGAACTTGAACATGTGGTATACGACTTGGGATTGTCATTGTGTGCTCTAACATTCAAGATCAAAATATAAACCGACTGTTAAACATGAGTGTGAGAGTGTGTTGCTGAGTCAGCACGTTAAAAAAATTCCCTAGCCTTTTATTTTTCTGTAATCCAGTCACCTTTGGATGCCCTACCAACTCAACTGCAAAGCTAAAACTTATAGCATAACTCAAAGTTACATCTAACATGAATCAGATAGAGATAACCAAAACATAGAGTAATGGCGATGTCATAAAAATGATTAAGACATGAATCAACAATATTAATGCCTTTGATGTGTTCAAGTTCACATGATGAAAAGTATATACATTCATAATGTATGTTTTTAGGTCAGAGTTTTTAAAAACTGTTAGTTATTTCTAATAAGCCTTATCTTACCAATTAGTGGTCCCCCACCATCAAACGGATATTTTTTCAGCATTTAGTGGATATTTCACCAATCAAGCAGGAGAAAATATCAGAGAATTAAATTTAGGTATGTAGCTAATGACACTGAAACACATAGTCACATACCATCCAATACCTCCTGATATGTCACACTATCATATTCAACATGTCCAAATGTCCAATATCCTTCAAGAAACTATGCTCAGGCCCAACACTAGGGTAATCTAGCCTGTCATTGAAGACAATATGATTGATTAGCTAAATTGCGGTAACAATTAATTATTCTCGATGCAAACAATAGAATACTCATCCAGCACTTATGTAGTGGGGTTCAATAACCTGCCCATCATCATCCTGCAACACATAACTCAATGATCCATGGAGAACTCCCACTTCTCCCTTTGTCAAAGTTGCCGCATCAACACATGCCACAATCTACCATTTCGGCGATGAAATGGTGTCCAAGAGATAAAGATCCCAAATTTAAGGGTTGTAAAAGAAAAAAACAAACTTTTTCCATCAAAGCAGTACCAATCCACAAATCGGAATCCCCCGCTTTACCTAGAATTCATCGTCACCGGTGAGGGCGTGGAATGCGGCCTCGAGCTCGGTTGAGTGCGTGCATCGGCGTCTCGGGCATGTATTTACCCCCAAACTTCCCAAACCTCCCAAACACATCGGGCCTCGTGAGCCTCGACGTCGCCATCCCGTTCTCCACCCCTGCATTGCTGCCGTGACCACGACTGCGCCCTTGCTCGAAGCAGTAGCAGCCACCCACAGTGGCCTTGCATGGGACTGCGCCCCCCTACCCTCGCGGCAGCGGCGGTTGCTTTAGGTTTCTCAATGGCAGAGGCGGCAACCACGGTGCTGGCTTGCGACCACGAGTCGGGCGCAGGGTGGCCGGACCTAAGGCCATGGGTGCCGTGAGGACGGCAGATATGGGCGGTGAGTGCGGCACGGAGTGAGCGGGCGCCACGGGCGTGTCGAGCTGAGTAAGGGGCAGTGGCATCAGCTAGGTGTAAACTGAGGACGGGGGCAGGAAAAAAGGGAGGCACGGCTCAGCGCCGGTCGTGGCGTGGCGGTTGCGCGTGAAGGGGAGGCGGCGGTTGCACGCGTGGAGGAGGCCTGTGGTGCGTGCGGCGATTGCGGTGGAAAGTGTGTGGGAGGGAGGGAGTGGGATTTATATAGGACGATACTCTCACTTTATTATAGTAGAAAGACTTCTGAAAATAGGATAAAATTCAGTGAACATCTATTACAGCTAGTTGGGTTAATTCAAACTAGAATCTAGTTTGAAGATCTATCAAAGGTACTGGTACAATATTCCGCCCTTTTCTCGCAGATTCTTGTAAACGATAATGCGAAAAAAAAGTATATACGCCAGCTAGAAAAGCAGCAATGGAGCAAGTCGGGTGGATGAGACGACGATGAGTGACAAAGTGAGCTGTGAGCAATACATGGAATCTCTCTGTTTTTTTAGGTTACGGCGAGTGTGGTGTTGTAGGGAAGAAATGCGATTACCACGTGAACAACCCTAAATACTTTGACCCTAGGCTGGCAGGCATCTTTCTGGTTACTGTTGTTCCATGAAGTACAAGCATCTTTCTTTTCACTGCGAACTCTACATAACTGCAACCAAGTGGCTGTAGATCCATGCAAGCTGTTGCCGAGCACAGCTGCCTTTTTTTTCACTTCTATAATCTATAACTTTCGAAGGTAAAATGATATTTTATAAGTACTGGACTATTATATTTGAAATAAATTTTGAATTATAAAATGTATTGTATTTTTGGAGGAAGCACGTAGCCTTTTCTAAACATGACATAAATTTACATAAAGTACACCTTTTGTATTATAAAGTGGAGCCTTTGTAAGTGATATATGGCAATGTTGCTTATCCATCAAGCGAAAAGTGACGATTCGAATGTTTCTCTTTTTGGGGGGCAGGGGAGTATAAGACGTTGTTGAGCAAATTACTACGTCCAAACAATATTTGTATTATCAACTGTCAAAGTTTATTGTGACGTTTCTAAAATGTTCCACCTTTCCGAAATTAGCAAACATATCCTTGGAGGTACTCCGCATCTCCTAAAAAGACTTGGCTTCTAACCCTTAAATTTTATACCTATAATATTTTATTTATGTCTTTTAACCTACTCTTGTTTATAAATCAAAAAATATTCTTTTTATACTTCTTACCAATCATTTTATAATATAATTTTCTTATCAATAAAAGACATTTTGGTATTTTTTACTCTCACCGCTAAATATTGCAGATGACTAAGGCCCCGTTTGGTTACAGAGACTAAACTTTAGTCCCTGTCACATCGAATGTTTAGATACTATTTTGTAGTATTAAATGTAAACTATTTATAAAACCGAGACGAATCTAATGAGCCTAATAACGTAATGATTTGACAATGTGGTGCTACAGTAAACATTTGCTAATCATGAATTAATTAGGCTTAATAGATTCATCTCGTGAATAATCCTCCGATTCTACAATTATTTTTATAATTAGTTCATGTTTAGTCCTTCAAATTGATATCCAAACATCCGATGTAATACGGACTAAACTTGAGTACATGTAACCAAACGCCCCCGAAGATCGCAGTACAAAGGTTTAGAAGTTTATATGGACAGGATTTAGAAATGTACTGTTCCTGGTGACCAATGCACAAGAATGACAAGATGTATTTGGTCCAATGCCGTATGTCACTTGTCAGCAAAGTGCCCTTTTCTGTATATCTGTAGCCACGGGATCGACGGTACGTTTCTGATCCAAAACTCTGAAACTGAGTGAAGCAAGCCACATCAACCAGAAGTAGTACTCACAGCTCTAATGGCGCTGCAGACTTGCTGCTAGTTGCGATACAGACCATCACATCGACGTGCCGTTTCGAAGGTACCCTGCACCGTTGCCGGCCAGTTTGTCATTTTCGCATGGTGCTCGATCGACGCGTTGAATGCCACTTTGGCAATTTGGCACTATCTTTTGCTCTCATATCAGATCTTTCAACCGGATGTTCCATCCCGATTACTATTACTAATATGTAATGGGAATTTTGGTCTTCTAAAAAAATCTCTCAGCTAAGAAACACAGATTCACTGGTAGCGACATAATGTACCAATAGGAAAAAAATTGATTTGCCCAATTTTCTCTCTCATGAGCAGAGTGAAAATTTCTGCACGTACACCGTCAGCCCAGCTTATAGAACCCAATTTACGGCCTCAGTCTGTCCTATCATATCAATTGATCTTTGAAAAGCCCTTACATCATCTTGATACAATTTTTTCATGTGGACTCTGATGAAAGAAAGACTCCTGACAGCAGGTAATCTACTTAAAAGAGGCTGACCTTGCTCTTCTTTGTGCAGCCTTTGCCGAGCTACATTCGAAACTTCAAATCATATAGCCCATCAGTGTTGTTTTACTCTTTAACTATGGAACATCGTTCTTTATCGTTTCAACTACGTAAACATACCTCATATGTCATCAGAAAACTCTATGGAAAAATGATGGCATCGATCAGCTCACAGCCTCCCCAAGTCCTCCCACAAACAGTTCAATAGCCTCTTAATTCTCACGTGGTGGAACATTTGAAAAGAACATAATCGAAGGATATTTCAAGTTTCAATCAACTCAATAACAGAAGTAGTTGAAATGATCATAGTTGAATTTGAATTTCTTATGAAACTCTAACTTCCTTCCTTCCTCCTTTCTAGGGTTGGGCATTCGGTTAAAACGGTTAAATCGGTTCGGTTAAATCGGTTAACAAGAATTTCGGTTATACCAAAATAGCCACCGAAATTTCTTCAAGGATAATAAAAAACGACCAAATTCTGTTTCGGTTAAACCGGTTCGGTTAGTTGGTTAACCATAAAAACAATAATATTGAATAAAAGAATGCAAAGGCAAAATTTGCTTTCACTAAACAAACTGCTGAAACCATAATTAATTGTACATACTCAACAAATACATATCAAGGAATATAGTAAAAACTAACAAGACAATAAACCAGAACAATAGCACTAAACAAGTACTTACTACTGATTAACCAAAGCACTAAACAAAGTGGTCGCCGGTTGCTTGCTCCCGCCTGCCCGTGGGCCTTGGCGGCTGGCGCAGCCTGCATGTGGTGGCGTGGCCTGACGTGCAGCTGGCACAGCTGAGTGCCGATTGCCGAACGCATGAATGGGCCATTTGAGCCAGCCTGCTGCCGGCGTGTGCTAGTTTGCTAAAGGCCCAACATCGGGAGTAGCTGAGAGCCTGAGAATTCGGTTAATCGGTTAACGGCACATCAAAACCGACTAATCACCGATCACCGAATAGCACTAGTTTTTTAACTGAACCAAACACCAAAAAACCAAATTAACCGACTTTTTCGGTTAAATCGGTTCAGTTCGGTTAATTGGTTTCAGTTATTTTTTATCCAGACCTACTCCTTTCTTATCTTTTTACATCTCTACCATTCCTCTATAAGTCTAATTCTGTATATCTGTATTATGTTACTCTCAGGCATCGGCCTTCTTTCTTGATGCAAGAAAGTGACACTCTCACTTCCTTCAAAAAAAAATCTGCAGTGATATGCCTACTGGCAACTGTTCCTATTCTTGTTTGTTCGCCTTCTGTTTTTTTCCTCGAAGACGAGTCGCATTTTCTATTCGCCATTCATATTGTTGGCTGGCAATAGAAGTCAAACTTCCGCTAATACTACACATCTGTCGTACGCTCGTACTTTGAACTTTCAAGTTCATAGACTACTTCTCAGCCTTTGAACACATTCCCAATTAGTAATTAAACTCGATATTTGATCGTGTGCTAATCCTTTCTTAATTATCATCATTCAACTGTTACACCTGATTTACATGGTATTTCCTCCAATTTAAAATATAACAATATTTAATTTTAGATACATGTATTAAAAAGATATAAAAAATATTATAATATATTTCTCGGATGTGTGTGGGTCCGAAAGTAGTTAATTAGAGTAATAAATGATAAAATCGAAAAGCAGTATGTGCACTTTAGATATAAAATTAAATTTGTACAAATACTACTTTAACCGGTGAGATATTTTGGAACGGAGGAGGGAGTAATAAATCTAGAATATTTTCAAAGAATTTAAACTCTTTTTATAAAAATATAATAAAATCTATGTATTTCAAAATATTATTACAGAGGAATGCAACAGGTGAGTCTTCCATCACCGCCGGCGGTCTATCTAAAAACGCCAGCCACGCAAAGAGGCGTAGACCAGCGCGGTCCACCGTTTTGGCCGGGATCCGAGCTGGCACATCGCGGGGCCCGCGCAGAGTAGAAAAAAAAGAAGTAAGAAAAGAAAAACCGGGCGGGATCACGAATGGTCGCCTCGTCATCCCCTGCGGTCGCCCGAACAGCGGACAGCGTATCGGGCCCGCGCGTGGCGAGGCGCCACCGGCGCGGGACACTGACAGGGCAGAGGACAGCGGTGGGCCCGGGTGCCGAGGCGAGGGCAGGGCCCGGGTACGGTTGCCGCACCGGATCCCGTCATGAGGGGACTTTTGACTGCGCGATTAGCTGGCCTTCCGCCGGGTAGGCCCGGGGAAAGGGAACGCGAGTATATACTGGTACGTACGCTGCGCGGGTTCGTGGACCGTCCGTACTGCACCGGGGCGTTGGTGCGGAGAGAGAGAGAGAGACTGGGATGGATCATGGATGTACGAGTACCGGTTTTTTACTGGAACAGGACAAAAGTTACAAACGGGCGGCACACCACAAGAACTGGGAGGTACACCAGGGCGAGTGTCTGTGACACGACCGCTGTTATAAACTGGAGTACCTTCAGGCGAAGGTAGGTACTAGGTACAGGGTATACAGGGTATATAGAGTTTATGACAAATTTAGCTATTTTTTAGTGGTATATATTATGATCTTAGATTATAAAATTTATTAGCTACAAAATCTAAAAATAAACTACTCTCTATCTTATAATTTTATAACCTAGACTAGATTTTATATTTTATAGGACAACAAATATAGACAGTGTTAGTACAACAAATCTGGATAATGACACTGTCCATATTCGTTGTATTATGAAATATTAAATCTGATTCTACGTTGCAATATCATGGAACGGTGGGAGTATTAGAATAAAAAAGCTAAGAACCAACAATTTCTTTAAATTTTACCAACTAGATATTGATGACATGATCACTAGTTGATTCTCAGAGTCTGAAGCTCTCGTAAACGCGTTAGGATTTCAAGCCTAAACCTTAGCAATAGCTATAAATATGAAGTGTTCAAATCTATCTCTATTTTTCTTATGTATTTTTTATAGTAGATATATCTGTTTCACGCTTAAGAACGAATCTTGTTTGGTTAAACTTTAACTTCACTAGACAAGCATCCATTAGCTAGAGCCCTAATAAGCAATATCCTAGCTTCTTTTTTACTAATTAAATAAAAATAATTAGATCAACTCTGATATATTTTTTCCGTTCCTTCTGTCACTGTGGGCATGAACATACGGGAAGTAGTCCGTGAATTTTTTTTCACGTTTATCGCGTGAGAGATGGAGCATGCACGACTGAACGGAACACTGTTTGTGTTGCATGTAGTTGTACCTCTAAAGCATGTTTTATATGCCAGGGTAGCTTACTGAGATCGACAACACACAGACGCATAATCGTTGTTCTTATTGCGGCAAGTCTAGACTATTTTTAGGAGATTACCTATTTAACTATCTAAATTTAAATTAAAGTATTTTAGTAAAAAATAAAGCTCTAAGAGCATCCGACGGAAGCTCTAAAAAGTTCTCTTTCCTAAATTTTAGAGATTATAACTAAAAAAATAGCTACAATAAATACTCTAAAATACTCCCAAAAATAAGACGATCCCTAAATCTTCCTTCATCCTCCCATTTATAGGGAGTGACTTTCATTCCCTATCCGCTCTGGTTCTAGCTGTTGGTGATACAAGAGATATAAATAAATAAAAAAGATGAGAGATTTGATAAGTAAGATCTACCTGTTAATGTTACAAAAGTAAAATATAAGAAATATGATATTGTGAGTCTGCTGGAAAGTAATAAGATTTAGAGATTAAATTTTATTAGTAGGACTCTCTATATGAGACTTTAGAGAACCAAAAATAGCAACTCTCTTGGAGATGCTCTACAGTCTCCTAAATGAGTCTATTTCCTAATCTATTCTCTAAATCACCTCTCATCTATCTCAAATATAGAATTTGCTTGGTCGGTCCCTATTTTCATTCACGCATATTTTTTCTCTTACGCGCACATTGTTTTCTCTCCCACACGTTATTACGAGCTGAACGAGACATATATTTAAAGATACTATAGCTTTATATAAAATTATTACAGATTATAGACCGTGTTTACAGGATTTAAAAAATAGAGATCAATATTATATGGAAACTGCTGTAGGTTAATTGATTAATTTTTAGGGAGAGATAGAGTTTAGGATGATCCTTATATGAGATTTAGGAAATAAAATTTAGAGAATCTCTTAGAGATGCTCTTAGGGCCTGTTTGGATACACATGACTAATAATTAGCTGCTAAAAATTTGTCCTAGTTGATCGAAACATGTGAGCTAATATATGGACTAATTGTTAGCTCCTTGCCTAACTAATTATAAGTATATTAGCCCATAAAATTAGACTAATATGTGTTAATAGCAAACTTTAAACTTTATTGCCCCTTGCCCCTAACCCTATCTGCTTCTGCCCTCGCTGTCACTTGCTCGGCCAGCTCCAGCCCATCGGCCGTCGCTCGATCGGTTGCTCCCGCCATCAACCGTCGCTTGCTCGGTAGCTCCTGCCCATCCGCCACGAGTTCCACTGCCGCCCTAGCCGAGTCTCGCAACTGAGGTTCGACGAGGCTCCTCCCATCTGACGTCGCCTACTTCCTTCCTCATCAAGATCAGGACAACTGAGGTCCGCCACCACCGTCAAGGTCCGTCGCTCATCCACCATCGAGGTCAAAACATGAATGTCTTCTGTGACAACATTGCTAATGCTTTGTTTGCTATACGAGAGTGATTAGTGGATGCTTTTATAATAGACAAATCATAAAATTTGTATGCACCATACCTATCTTCAATTTATATATTTGTATGGGCCCTAGAAAAAACTACTATAGCACGAGTACTGTTGCGTGTGTCCTACAACGTGAGCACTGTAGCCGAGTACTGTAGCAAGGATAAAATTGACTTTAGCCATCTATTAGTCCAAAGTATCAAAATAGGCATGGACTAATTTTAGCTAGCTAATAATTAGCTTGAGCTATTAGCCAACTAACTATTAATTTTAGCCCATCTAAACATGCCCTTAGTCGCTCTTGTTGAGATTCTTTCACAACTTCTCTCTCCATCCTATAATATTGTAACATACGATCAGATTTAATATTTCACAGTACAACGAATCTGAATAGTGGTACGTACCGTTCAAATTCGTTGTACTATAAAATATTAAATCCGATCTTAGGTTATAATATTATGGGACGAAGAGAGTACTACTAGAGAATTCCTTGACTTTATATATATATATATATATATACATATATTTATATATATTTAAAGATAAACTATAAATGATACCCGCTTATGCCAAAAAGAGATCTTCTATAAGAAGCTGGCATGTCTAAATGATTGTATAAAGATGGAAGGAAGATAGAAAGGAGATGTCTTATGAGCAGTACTTTTGAAGGTAAATCAAAACATAGTGATGCCAAATTAGACTAATATAAACATATTTTCTTAATTAGGTTTATGGTTGAACCGTGAGGAGTGTACTGTATTGAATTAAGAGGAGCACATACATAATCAAAAATATGAGTTTAATAGCTGAATTTTTAAAGAAATGTATTTGCAGTTTTGCACCCCTGTTCATCAACAAATCTTCGTCCGTGCTTAAGAGACTGTTCGGATTTAGTTTTGCCATAGTAATGAGTATATATAGTTATGTATTAACTTTGCCTGTTGGTGATAACGGCTGTCTTTACGTGTCTACAGTGTCTCAACTGCCCTATATGTACTATACACGATATTGAGCTCATGTTCCAAAGGAGAACATTATGAAGACTTCGTAGGTTTTTGGTTGGTGCCTAAAGCTTGCCATAAATGTAAGGAGATTAGGTCGTATGATTTTTCTTTATACGGAAAATTTAGGATTTATCTATTATATCTTACTCACAGAGTATCTTAAAAAGAGTTGTTATTTTTGATTTCATAAAATCTTATATAAAAGACATTCTATTAAAATTTAATCTCTAAATCTTCTTACTCTCCAACAGACTCCCGATATCATATTCCCTATATTTTACTCTTATATCATAGACAGTGGACCTTACTTATTAAATCTATCTTCTTTTCTTTCATTTGTATGTCTTATATTATCGACAGGTAGGATTATAGTGGATAGATAATGTGAGTCACTCCCTAGAAATAGAAATGATGGAGAAAGATTTTATGATATCTAAAAATTGAGAACCAGATAGAAAAGTTATTAGAAATGCATTTTAGACAAAAATCTATAATAATAGAGATAGAGAGTTATATTGAGCATCTCTTGAAGATGCTCTAAGAATGCTGGTAAAACAGCAAAAGCCTCTATCTTATGATTTTGTAAACTTTCTTAAGGTGAATATTGTTTGTGATCATAAACCATGTGCACGAGCATATCCTTCCTCCGATTCTTATAAAAGTTGTTGTAGTCTTTTTTCAAATATAAGTAATTTTATAACTTGCACAAGTTCATCATTTTTTCACGATTGTGACATCCTCTCACAAATAAACGGCTAATATTTTTTAAAACAAAACAAAATATACAAAATTATTTAAGTTAATTTTCTTAATTCTTATGTACTAATCTAAAATATATTATACAAGTAATTAGTAGACAAGAACATATGTGTAGTCGTGAGAAAGCGAGAAAAATCAACAAAAACCTAGACTTTGTTATAACAGTACAAACATTGACGAGGGGTACGGTTAAAAAGTACTCTATCCGTCTCAAAATACAATCATTTCTACCGTTTAAATTTTGTCCCAAATATTATAACTTTTACAATTTTCCCCATAAATCTTTCTATTTTACCCATGAAGTACTAGTTGCACGTAGTACTAGTTGCCTCCACTGTTTACATTTGTGAGGAGTAATTCAGTCTTTTTTCATTATATCTTAATAAGCACATTAAAGTCTAAAAATATCTATGATTTGTGACGGAGGGAATAAGTATTTAATGTATATACGTGGTGTCCATAGATGAAACGGAGGGAAGAAAAAAAAGGAAGGGAGGGAACGGTCGGGACGGGCGTACGAGGACCGCGTGCACCGAGTCCACGCATCACGCCAACGCCAGCTCCTTGGCATGGATCGGTTTTTTCGTTTTCAAATCCATCTTCTAAGAAATACAGACAAATTAGAATAGCTAAAATCGAAACTATTTGATTCCACCTTTTCTGTTTTTGAGTTTAATCGAAATATACTATAATGATTCTTTCAAAGCATTATTTAAAAATTAGATAAAATTAAAATCACATTATAATTCAATGCATCAACTTATAAATACATAAATACTAGAAATTTTAAATTTTTTATTGTAATTCAATATATCAACTTATAAATACCTAAATATTAGAAAATTTTAAAAAATTCGGTTTTTTATGTGTGGAAACAACCAAAGCTGAATTTACTTAAAATAAAAACTATTTTTTCTAATAAACGAAATACTGCTTAAAGTCGGCAGTCCACCTCTGTGCCTGCTACCTTCGATCTCCCCACTAACCTCGCCTAAACCCAATCCCACAATTCGTAACCGACGGTTACTCACTGACATGTGGGACACACATGAAGTGCACCCCATCTGTCAGTAAAGTTACGCGTACACGACGCGGTAACTTGGCCTCGCCCCGAACAGGCTCGCCAAATTTTGAAGCCCCGAGCTGAAGAAAAAACACTGGTAAATAAAAATAAACAAAGCCCCGTCCTGCTCGCCTGCTTCCATTGGAGAAGAGGAGACCGAGCTGTCGACGAGGCGGCGGCGCGAGG
>KE371792.1:346381-356755 GCA_000418225.1 Zizania latifolia | reverse complement strand
TGCTGGGGGGCGGCGTTGTTGTCGGTGGTGGTTGCCGTCAACCGGGTCGGCGCCAACACGGAGGGTTAGTGATTCCATCTAATTCGGCTCCGTTTTGGCGGATTACCCCCTATTTTTGGACTTCCTTTTGGATTTGATGAATCTATTGGTCGCCGGGTGCCTTTATTTGGGTACATGTTACTAGAGAATATTTAGCATGTTGCGGTACATGGGCGTGGACGGATGGAGCTCATTAAGGGGATGGAACGTATGCCCACTGACCTTCCTTTTGTTGACTTGATGGATTATCTAGGCTCTTTGTTTTGTCTCTCATGGGGTGTTGTGAATTTGCTCCCTGTTGGGAGATTTGTCCAAGGTAGAACAAGTTTCTGGAGTAAGTTTGGTAGGTGTGATTTATGTGTGCACAGAAATGGGATTGCTAGTTTTTGGAATGAGCCTGGCTTACTTTTTAGCCACTTTGAATGAACCGAAATGGAATTGACAACCTCAGTAGGTTCCCGTATAGAAGAGGAGTACGGATTACTTGTGAATTTCTCTTGTGAAAAGATAGCTTTTCGTTCTGAATTAATAATGGCTTGTAGAGCTAATTTGATTTATGTTTAAATTGGTGTCCTGAAGGTATATGTTCGAGCTGGCTCTTCAAGGGCCATCGTTCTTTCCAAGTTTAAGCTTTTTTTTTTTTAAAAGGGAACTAAAGTCATGGTCTTTTGTTATGACCGAGCCAGCTTCTCCTAATTAAATTGGCCAAATTGCTTGGCGTGCCCCTTAACATGCGTTTCCTGATATATGCTTGGTAATAGCCTCGTTCTTATAAAATTTGGTGATTTTGGCTCAGATGTTTGCGACACGAGATCTCAAAAGGTCATGTAGCTCTTGTAAGTTTTAGTTAGTGATTCGACTCAGATAAGCGAAGTGTTTCTATGTCGTTTTTTCTTATATACAATTACTTTACTCTTTTTAAGAACATAGTCAACATACTTTGGTTATAGTTTGTATGCAATCCTTTTCCATGTGTAGGTTTTGTTAATCATTCCTCTGCAGTGTAGAACCGCATATACTAATTAATGTGCAAATGCTAAGTGTAGTTTCTATTTTTGGAGAAAGATTGGGAGTTATGCGTATAGTATTCTAAGACATGCCAGTATTATGTTTCATACTGTTTTGTAGAGTACTATGCATTTGCTTTCATAACTTAGCTTTGAAGAAGTAATTGAACTTGCGCAAAAGATTTGGCGAGAAGCTATTGTGTACTTCCTTAAATAACCATTATGTTACTGATGTTGAGGGTATTTTCAATGTTAGGTGATGCCCTGTATAGTCTGCGCCAAAACCTGAAAGATGCTAACAATGTGCTGCAGAGTTGGGATGCCACTCTGGTTAATCCATGCACATGGTTCCATGTGACTTGTAACAATGACAACAGTGTGATCAGAGTGTAAGTTTTTGACAGAACTATCTATTTATGCTTGCCAAAAGTAAATGTGATCATTTGTATTGACTGATCTGTTTTCTTTTTGCAGCGATCTTGGAAATGCACAACTGTCAGGTGCATTGGTGCCCCAGCTTGGGCAGTTGAAAAATCTGCAATATTTGTAAGTTTACACTTCCAGTCTTTTGAGAATTATGTTTTTAGTTATGCCTAGCAGTTGTGCATCCATTCAAGTTGTCATAAGCTACGGCAAAGAAGCTTGGTTTTCAAAATAAGCTACTGCATAGAAGCTTGGTTTTTTAGTCTCTTGGAATCTGCATGCATGACTTGTCCTTGTGGTGAAGATAGTTGTGCACTTGTGCTGCTACTTTATTTCCTGCAATTTATGTCAATCATATATGACACCCTTTCCATGTTTGGATATCTCTTTTTGTGCCATGAAACTTGTAGTGAAATTTAACTATGTTGTGACAGGGAGCTTTACAGCAACAACTTAAGTGGGGCAATACCTTTTGAATTGGGAAACTTAACTAACTTGGTCAGTTTGGATCTGTATCTGAACAACTTCACTAGCGTTATTCCGGAAACCTTGGGGCAACTCTTGAAGCTGCGTTTCCTGTAAGAACACTCTTATCAATTGTGTATATCCTTTCAGCTGTGCAATCATTTGAGATTGCCTCCACTCCTTTTCATGTGATGTACTATAATCCTTGCCATCAAACTTTCTAAAGTTTGGCCATCCATATCTTCAAAACTATACAGTACATTACTAGATTTGTTGTTGAATGTGCTTTGATGACTATAATTTTATTGTTGTACATCAATATGAAGTTATATGAAAGTTATGGCCAAATTGTAAACAATAAGGAGTTCGTGTAGTTTACCCACTTTGGTCTCTTATGACAAAGGAGAGAAAATCCTCATTTTAGTTCCTTTTTTTTGCCTATTGGATTTGAGGCCTTTATGTTGGAACGATTATAACATAATTCTTGTTTGAATATCTTCATGGAAGGATAGTCGTCTTAACAACAACAGCCTTTCTGGATCAATTCCAAAATCCTTGATTAATATCACCACTCTCCAAGTTCTGTAAGTTGCCATTCTGCTTATTCATATTCAATATCTACCTGTAGGATTTATTGCTTATATGGTAATAGACTTTAAGATGGATACATATTAACAAAAGGTCCAACAATACTGCAGGGATCTCTCAAATAACAATCTCTCAGGAGAGGTTCCATCAACTGGCTCTTTTTCACTCTTTACCCCTATAAGGTACTTTCTGTAGATAAAATTTCAGGTGCTTACTGCTTACTACATCCTGTGACCACGGGGTGAGTCTGACAAATGGTTACATTATTGTCACAGTTTTGCTAATAACCCAAATCTTTGTGGACCGGGTACTACAAAGCCCTGTCCTGGAGCTCCTCCTTTTTCTCCACCACCTCCTTTCAATCTTCCAACACCAACTGTGTCACAAGGTGATTTTCCATAGTTATATTTCTGTCATTCTGGTGATACTGCTTGAGATATGCATAAATTGGAACAATCAAATGATCTAGATGGTGACATTTGACATGTGCTTGCTGAATTAATTTCGTTCTATTAGGCGACCCCAAACCTGGAGCAATTGCTGGAAGTGTTGCTGCTGCTGCCGCATTGCTGTTCGCAGTTCCTGCAATTGGATTTGCATGGTGGCGGCGGCGTAAACCTGAAGAACATTTCTTTGATGTCCCTGGTTGGTATTACATAGCAAGATGTAGTTCATAATACTTATGTTATCTGTTCCAATAATCTGTACTCTCCTTTAAATTCAGCGGAGGAGGATCCAGAAGTGCACCTTGGCCAGCTTAAAAGGTTCTCATTGAGAGAGCTTCAAGTTGCTACTGATCACTTCAGCAATAAGAATATTCTGGGAAGAGGTGGCTTTGGAAAGGTGTACAAAGGGAGACTGACAGATGGCTCATTGGTAGCAGTGAAAAGATTAAAAGAAGAACGTACACCTGGCGGTGAGCTCCAGTTCCAAACAGAAGTTGAAATGATTAGCATGGCGGTGCATAGGAACCTGCTTCGCCTTCGTGGATTCTGCATGACACCTACAGAACGGTTACTTGTCTATCCATACATGGCTAACGGGAGCGTTGCATCACGTTTGCGAGGTGCCTTAATCCTCCCTACTTTTTACTTAATAATTTCTTACACATTTGTTTGCATGTTTAAACATGAAATAGTACATATTATTATGGTCATCTAAACCTGTGCACTTCTTTTTTAATCTATCTACTCACAGCATACACATAGTTTCAGTTGTCATCATAAATTAATTACTTCAGTTTTGACTATGTGGTGCATGATTTTGTAGAGCGCCAGCCAAATGAGCCACCACTTGAGTGGGATACGAGAACACGGATTGCACTGGGATCTGCCAGAGGACTGTCCTACTTGCACGACCACTGTGATCCCAAGATCATTCATCGTGATGTCAAAGCTGCAAACATTCTGTTGGATGAAGACTTTGAGGCAGTCGTGGGTGACTTTGGACTAGCCAAACTTATGGATTACAAGGACACTCATGTAACCACAGCTGTTCGTGGGACAATTGGACACATTGCTCCCGAGTATCTCTCCACCGGGAAGTCCTCTGAGAAGACTGATGTTTTTGGCTATGGAATCATGCTTCTGGAGCTCATTACTGGACAAAGGGCATTTGATCTTGCGCGTCTCGCAAACGATGATGATGTGATGTTGCTTGATTGGGTAAGTCCTACCACATCTTTATGCATTGGGGGCACCCACACAAGTTTTCATTTTGTTTATCCTCAAGCATGCTAGTTGTCTTCCAGGACACATCTATCTTAGCTGTGTCTCAGTTCTAGCCCAAGAATTAGAACAAATCGTTTAAATTATTGGACTGTGGTTCAAAGCCACATCAGATTGCCAGTGATAAAGCGAGCAGGCAGTTCACCCTCCATGTGTCATCAATTATGGAGACGAACACCATGACAAATTGGCAGCTAGTTTTCCCCATGTCTGATACTGACTGAGACATGATCCATTTGCATGCATATCTTGGCGAAATTTAAACCACTACATTTGCACACTGACAGGCAAGTAACTACTGGTTTGTCTTTGCAGGTGAAAGGGCTTCTGAAAGAGAAAAGGGTGGAGATGCTGGTGGACCCGGACCTTCAGAGCGCCTATGTGGAGCACGAGGTGGAGTCACTGATCCAGGTGGCTCTGCTCTGCACGCAAGGCTCCCCGATGGACCGACCCAAGATGTCAGAGGTGGTGAGGATGCTTGAGGGCGACGGCCTGGCCGAGCGATGGGAGGAGTGGCAGAAGGTGGAGGTGGTCCGGCAGGAGGCGGAGCTGGCTCCCCGCCACAACGACTGGATCGTCGACTCGACCTACAACATCCGGGCGGTGGAGCTGTCCGGCCCGAGGTAAAAGGAGATTAAGATTCGACCTTTGTGTATATGACAGACAGATCGATAGCTGGCCTCAGTAATTTTTAGTAGGCTGCAGTTGGCTGTCATTGGAGCTGCATGGCCGGGCGAAACTGCAACACATTGTTGTGTGTCGGCTATGCACGTGACGGCTGCACTGATGCCTCCCTGCTGTATTGTACGTACACTCTTTGACGCTGCTAAACATCCTAGGCAATCTTTTTTGGTCTCCCCGGTTACCTGTTACACCTGTACGCAATCCTCTTCGTTGAAAAACCCCTGCTCCAAAGATACAAAGGGCTGCATTTGCCTGCTAATACGGGACTATCAGATTATCATCCGCGTCCTGCAGTTGCAGGCTGGATCATGCCGTGCAGTTTTCTAATTTTTTTTTTGGGGAAGATGAGCCGTGCAGGTTGTGTGGTCTCTGTGCTACTGTCTGAAGCAGTCTCTATGCGCTCTCATACTGTCATGCATGCCTGCACGGCTGGGTTGCTCTGGTGTCAGACCATCACTACTACTCCACATCTGTTATAAATTATAGTAATTTCTAGATTTTAGCGTATAAATTATAGTTATTTCTAAATTTTTACGTGTTTATTAAAATATAAGAAAAAAAATCCAAACTGCTTCTTAACTAGTACTTCAAGCAATTAATACTATATGAAAAATTTGTAGAAGTTATAAATTTAGGATAAAATTTAAATTGTATAAATGGTTATATTTTAGAACGGAGGGAGTGCTATGCATTGGGTTCTTCAAAAAAAATGCAGAGCAGCCTCGTATTTGGGGGAATTTGATTTTTTCACTAAAAAAGCTTCTCTTATTTACACATCATTTAAATGTGACATTATAATAAAGGGGGTCAATTTTTAAGTAGGAAATCATCAAATTCCCAATTCTGTCAGCACAGTAATTTACACACAAGTGGAGTGAAGTGACAAAATGATGGACAAGGTTCACAATACGGGCTAACTATGAAGTACATCAAAAGTTCAAAACTAATCAGTAGCCAAAATAAAAAGGTGTGTGTAGGGGGGGAGGTGTATGCGATGTGGCAGACTGGCAGGCGTGCGTCCACAGATGCCAGCCTACCTGCCACACGCGTGCTATGCTGCTAGCTACCACAGCGCGGCATTAGAAAATCCACTAATCCATCCATCCATCCTTGGCTCCATGCGTTGGCCGGCGCACGAGCGAGGTGGGTGGCTAGAGGTTGGGGACGCGGAAGAACCTGCCGCGGCACATGCAGCGGTAGGCGATGGGGCACGACTCGGCGGCCTCGGCGCACCGGAAGCTCACCATCACGCGCCGGCACGGGGAGCACGGGCCGCACGCGTGCGTGCAGTCCGGCAGCCGCGACCCCGTCGCCGCCGCCGCGCTGCCCATCTCTGTTTCCTCCTCCTCCGCCGGTGGCGCGCCCTGCCGCTGCTGGCGCCGCTCGTTCACCTGGAACATCGTTTGGCCGGCGGCAGCGCCCCCGCTCGCAGCAGATGGCGTCACTGCCGTGCCGTTGTGTAGGCCACCGGCTGAAGTGAACCATGCATGTAGGACACGAACGGAATGAGAGGAAGTTAAATGCGGCAGGACGTGCATGATGCATGAATGCATGGGACTACGTCAGATGAATCGTAGTCTTGCACTTTTGCCACATGTCATGCCGTGTCATCTAGTACTAGCAATAGAAGCTTAAATGAACACGTGTATCTTTAATCCCTATACTTAGTCAATGCCTCAATGGTACGCTGACATCTGTCAGTGGTAAGCTCTGGTGAATTACCTGGTGTTGTCCTGACGCCATCAACCACGTACGAGCTCATCACGGCTAACGCAAACGCAAACGCCAGCGCCCTCATTGCCAGTGACGCTGTGACTGCACTGATGACCACTACAACACCTACGCGAGTCCGAGCAGCAGAGAGACGGAGCGAGCAAGCAAGATGCCGAGCAGTGAGCAACTGAGGATGCAAGCAGCGAGAGGCTCTGCGCGCACGTATGTATATATGGCGAGGCGGAGGCGGCGAGCGGGCGAGGCCTCGCTGGCGCGCGCGCGCGCCGCGTGCGAGAACAAGCGCGCGATCATAAATAAGCCTGACTGCGGCGGCACGCGCGCGGCTCACAGGATCCCCGACGTACCACACGGAACCCTTGTGCACGCGCGCGCTCGTGCGCGCTCCCGGCCAAAGAGCGGACACGAAGAGGAAGAAGACGACGACGAGGAGGAGCTTGCGATGCGTGTGACGTGCAGCAATGGCGAGCAAAGGGCGCTAGCTGGTTCCGCCGGGCGCGAATTTATGGCCTCGTGGGATCGTCTCTCTCGGCATGCAGATGCAGCTCGCGCGCGGCCACGCAGGCGTACGTGGGCGTCGCAGCTCGCAGGAGACGCAGTTATTGCGCCACCTAGGAGGAGCAGCGGCCGGCGAGATCAGCCAGTCAGTTACCGAGCTACGTGAGAAGAGGCCGAGGCGCCAGGCGCGTACGTGAGCTTCTCGTGGAGATAGATTACTGTACCTGCACCGACACTGTTCTGGGATTCTGATTGCGAGCACAAAAGAATTCTGCTGCTGCGGGCATTAGGTTTAGTTGGTGTGCAACTCTAGGCGAGGCTGCGTCGCCGGTCTCATCAATGCGCGTGCCTGTGAAAACGTTGCTGCAGTTAATAGATGTCCAGTAAATGGAGCTCCAAGGTTTTTTGTCCGTGGATGGACCGATGCTCCGAGCTTCTGCGTAGGAGTTCAGAACTGAATTGCTTGTTCGGTTTAAGCTCCATTTTCAGTCAGAAATGGATTTCAGGTTGCCTGTTAAATCTGGAACTAAACTAGAATGTGGGCTATGAACTGAAATTTACTTTGGTGCTTCTGCTAGATTTCAGGACCTGATCTCTGCTTGTGTGATACTGTCATATATTTTGTCTTTGGTTAGTCTGATAGAATATATGGATAATTGGATAGAGTTGAGTTTTGTCCCCCAGCCTGACTGAGACTTTGGAGCAGCAGAGGTAGTATCATCCTTTGCATGACAATTTGGGTCATGGATGTATCGAGGATGAGTTGAATGAATAGGCAGGCATAGCCTCGTCTTCAATAATGGGATTCATTGAAAGGCCGAGGGGGAGGCTTGAATGCTGCCTGCTATCTTCATCCTTATGCTGTTCTGCAGTCCTGGGAACCTCAAATCTGCCACTTCTGTATCAAGGGGAAGAACAGTAGTATACAGTATCTGTACTTATGTTGCCCCAAAGGTGCTAAATCAAGAAGATTTCAGCTCTCAGTGTGGGAGCACGCAATGGTTCATCCAATGAAATAGATCTTACTTTCTACAGATGTCTGTCCAGAGAAGGAAATTTGATCCATGAACATGGTGAAAGACAGCAGTTTCACCAAAAAACTAGTTAGAAAAGTTAAACCAAACACAGTATAAGTCTTATACCACTTCATCCTTGTATCCTCTTCCTGTTCATGCCAATAAATACTTCTTTGTTGACAGAGCATGCCGGATCCGTGGCGCAATGGTAGCGCGTCTGACTCCAGATCAGAAGGTTGCGTGTTCGATTCACGTCGGGTTCAATAGCCCGAACTAAATCCGGATATTCTTTTTTTTTTGCTTCCCATTTTTTCAATTATGATTCGTAATTTGTTGATAACAATATAAAATCAACCTTTCTCACTCTGCGGCTAGTCGCTTTCGTTGTCCGTGAAATATCTGATCAGATATGTCTAATCTCTTCCGATCTTTACTGCCCACGATCCACTGAACTAGAATCGGATAAAAAAACTGATAGCTCGATAGCTTATGACTGACTTGGGTTGTTCTATTTTCTAACTTACTGAGCTGATGTTTTCATAGTTCGTTAGTATAACGAGCAAGTTCGAGCTAGCTTGCGAGTTGCTTGTGAGCTTAACAAACTCAACCTAAGTAGTTAGCCTAACCCACTAAAACAATAATAAAACATTATATGATAGTGTTAGACTCATTATTTTATAATTTATTTGCTAGTGATTAGTTATTATTTAGGAACTTGCTATTATAAGTTTATTAATATGACCTATATAATTATCGTATAAAAGTATGAAACAAATAATATGAGTGATTGCTTGATAGAATCATAGAAATAGTAATAAAAATATGGATGCTTGAATTTTGGAGCTTATGTACTCTATTTATTTCATATTTTGATGTTTGATACCTAATTATTTAATTGTTTATTATTCGATTATCTTTTAAAGAGTTGGCTTGCGAGCTAGATCGAACCAAGCTAAGCTGAGTTTTCTGCTTGTTCTGTTAACGAGCTCGTTAACATAACGAGTTACAACGAGATGAGCTGACTCATTATTCGGCCCTATGGACTGCTATACTGCTACTGTATACGAGGAGCATAGCAGTAGCATTATTTGTACTTGGCAGAATAATAAGCCTCCGTTGCCTTGCTCAGTACAGTATCAAATCAGCAGTACCCATCCGTTTCTTGTTGTCATTTCATTTATTTAAATCAAACTTTTCAAATTTTAACATTTTTTAAAAACATATATTAATATCTAATATATATATATATTAAATATTAATATATTCTCTTGGGCTCTGCTTGCTTGAGGTATAAGTTAATTTATAGTCCGCAACTGCATTTGAATTTTGGATTTAATTTAGGGGGGTTTCGTTGTTTCTTAATTTTTCAACCTTGTCTTTTACACCACTAAAATATAAGCACAAAACTCCTCTCTAATTACTTTTCTCTTCTAGTCCAAGTGTCTTCAATTTATAATAGAATAATCTTAACTAAGAGCAACACAATGTTGCCCAAAAGTGGTCCATAAAGAATAAACAATTTTATAACTAGTCTATAAACATTGTGCAAGTTGTCTATATACCGAGGTCTAGCTACCTATATGCTTAAAGACTATCCATAGAGAATAAAAAACAATACTATCCATTTCTCACTCCTTTCTCTCTCTCACCATGTGTTGGTGCTCATACTATGGAGGGACCCACTTAGACTTTTTCTGCTGATATATTATGAAATTTAAAATTGTTATAGACTATTTATCTTAGATCCACTCATAAAGATCACTTGGTCCATATCAGTGATTACAAGTCGGCCAACTAATCACGATTAAAAATTTTGGAACGATTAGTCACGACTAGTTTTCTGATTGGCCGATTAGTCATGAGTAATTGCGATTAGTCGGCTGACTAATACATGGCCGACTAGTTTAGGCAGTTGAAAATTCATATGGCGCGTGGGCGGAGTAGTGCGTGCGGGCGGAAGTAGCGCGCGCGGGAGAAAACCAACAGCGTTGCGTGCACGGGAAAGTGGGTAGAGCGCGGTAGAAAAGCAGCGTTGCGCGCGCGCGGGAAAGCAGCTAGCGCGTGGCAGAAAAGCAGCGTTGCGCGCGGGGGAGAAGACCGCAGCACGTGCGGGAGAAGAGCGGCAGCACGTGCGGGAGAAGAGCGGCAGCACGCGCGGGAGAAAACCAGCAGCGGCAGCGCGCAGGGAGAAAACCA
>KE371792.1:325133-337718 GCA_000418225.1 Zizania latifolia | reverse complement strand
GGGCTGGGCAAGGACCCGGCGTTCCTCAAGTGGTACAGGGAGGCGGAGCTGATCCACGGGCGGTGGGCGATGGCGGCGGTGCTGGGCATCTTCGTCGGCCAGGCGTGGAGCGGCGTGGCGTGGTTCGAGGCCGGCGCGCAGCCTGGCGCCGTAGCGCCCTTCTCCTTCGGCTCCCTACTCGGCACGCAGCTACTGCTCATGGGTTGGGTGGAGTCGAAGCGGTGGGTCGACTTCTTCAACCCGGACTCGCAGTCTCTGGAGTGGGCCACCCCGTGGTCGCGCTCCGCCGAGAACTTCGCCAACGCCACCGGCGAGCAGGGCTACCCCGGCGGCAAGTTCTTCGACCCGCTCGGCCTCGGCGGCGAGACCAAGGACGGCGTCTACATCCCCGACACCGACAAGCTCGACCGGCTCAAGCTTGCCGAGATCAAGCACGCCCGCCTCGCCATGCTCGCCATGCTCATCTTCTACTTCGAGGCTGGCCAGGGCAAGACGCCGCTCGGCGCCCTCGGCCTATGAGCAAACCGCCCCCCGCTCGCTAGTCGCCATGGATCGAAACAGAATTGGGTTTTCGCTTAATTTGCATGCGCGCGTTGGGGTCGCTAGCTAGCTGTTGCATCGGGCGCATTCGTGGACCGCAAGCGCCGGATCGATCGGTCCGAGGTCGAAGGAGAAGTAGCAAAGCATCTTCTTGTGTTGTAACTCGTGGCCGCTTTCTTTCTTTCTTTCTTTCCCAGTGTATGTACCATTGTAATATATAAGGCTGCAGGATGAGCAAGGATATTCGATTGATCTCATGGTGTCTGTCAGCATGTCAGTGTCACACTCTGTCTCGTCAGTTGTGAACTTGTGATATCTGCATTTCTAGAATGCTGCATGGCTAGCTGCACGACGATTGCATCAGCTCAAGAAGGGTATAATCGTGCATATGCATGTAGTGTATGCAAAGTAACGGTATCAGTATGTGTGCATACGCCTAATAGTAAATTAAAAAAAGCTCTCGCAGGTCTTGGTTTCTCTCGCGCTCAATCTTTATCGCGCTGCACACAGCGGGCGAGGGCGTGGACTTGAGTTTTTACCTGAATATGCATGTACGCCTGTTGCGACGATGCTGTATCATCCTCTGATGCTAACTACCTGACGTATGTGCGTACATCTGTAGACTACAGCGACGTTGGATTTGACTTGTTTCTTCGAGGCGAAGAATGCTTGGGCCAAAGATTTCTCGGCCGTCTGGGGTCGAACCAGGCCCAATCTAGGCGGGCAGAGAAGGTTGATAGTAGGCCCGTTAAGTGCCGAGTAGAATCAGAAGTCGGAACCAATCAACCAATCTTCACATGGAAATCAGATTTCAGAAACAGCGTCACAAATTCACAATCCATTCGCTCGCCCACTTTGATCGGTCTGTCTGTCGGCTCCGATAAGGCTAGACGGAGCCAAAAACTTATCATCACTAGGCTGAGCTGATTGTTCTTAGCTAATCATTTTCTATTTTCAAAGATTTTTAACGAATTTTGATGAGAGAATTCAATGGCACGATGAAACTAGGCCTGATGTTCAAGTCCAAAATGTCCCTGTCCTATGAACACATGCTATGTATCAAACAGCCGTATATATGACCTTGAAGCAGCATGCTTATCTCACGTACAGATTGTGCCGACACAACCGATGCGTGATGCAGTAGTGCAGAGTATATATAGGCATATTAGCACGAAAAAAAATCAGCCAGCCAAAGCCATGGTGATGAATGCCACATTGAATGTGTAAACTGAGTGATGCTGACATTTTACCTACTGGAGTGAGCATCTGATCGTCCGAGCGATCCAACGCCGGTTTTATTAAGTCGCTTATAGTGATTTTATGGATGATTTCAAGTGCGTGACCTCCTCCCTATCGAGGTAAAAAGAAAGAGACCAGCAGAAATAATCTCTGCAACACACATGCAGCTGGCAGCAGATCACGCATAAGCTACATAATTACAAGGGAATCTGAAGGCGGCTTACATTTTACAGCACGGTCACCCTTGGCTCCGCGGCGGCGTCGTCCTCAGGCTTCACCTTGACCTTGGGGCAGTTGTCGCGGACGGCGTAGAGGCGGTACGGCGAGGCGTCGGTGGCGAGCCACTGCTCGACGGTGAAGAGCTGCTGCGCGCAGCCGAGGTGGGGTCCCGTGACGGTGGCCTCGAGGTAGTTGCAGTACCAGCCGTGGTGCGGACCCGTGCCGTCGGAGGTGAGGTTCATCCGGCACGGCGCCTGGCTCATGCAGGGGCCGCGGCCGCTGAAGATGTCGAGGTTGCCCCGCTCGTAGTAGTCGTAACCGCTGCCCATCAGCCCGCCCCACCGCTCCAGGTCCCGGATCCGCACCCCCGACCCGTCGGCGCCCAGCAGCGTCACCCCGATCACCGAGTCCGTCCCGCCCTTCCAGATCGACCCCGTCCGCACGTACAGCGTGTACACGCACTTGTTCTCCTGGTCCGACGACGCCGCCACCGCCGCGTCGTCCTCCGACGTCGCCGCCGCCGCGAAAGCCTGCCATGATGCCACACGGCAACGATGATGACACGGGGGTTTTGCGCGCTTACGTTATGATCAACAGAGCGTCTGGCGGTGATGAAAACTAAGCTTACCGCGGCCACGACGAAGGAGACGAGCAGAAGGCAGGGCAGCTTCGCCATGGCTGAGCTTGCTCCAAGCCTCGAAGCCTCCAACCGCAGATAGGAGAGGAAAAGGGGCGCAGATTGGGAGAAGACTTGACAGCGAGGTAGTACGATAAGAGTGACACGGGTGGGACCCACAAGACAGTGACACTAGTGGAGGAGCATCCAGATGTTATATTCCTCAGGATTTACGTGTGCCCAGAGTACAGTAGTGGCTAGAAATGACAACGTAGTAAAACCTCCGATTCATTAAAAACCTCGCTTCTATCAAACCAAAATCCAAATAAACTCATGAAATATTTTTTAGCTCAGTGCCATAAAACCTACAGAATTTAAATTAAACTCATATATGAATCTCTCGTATACACGTAACAGAACAAGCAGTACAGGGACAGAAGAAAAAATAAAGAGGATTTTATTAATCTGGTCAACCAGTAGATATCACGTCAGACTTGATTTTAATCAAGTATTAAACCATAAATATATAGACACAAATTTTAATTAAACTCATATCAAATATTAAAATTGATATGCCTGACGAGAGACCAATTCGATCCACCTGCACGCTTCATGGGATGCTGGAAATTAACACCGCGCCGCTCACGAGGAACACGCCTCGTTCGAGGCTGGATCGGGCTTCCAGGTGGATGTGTTCAATTCGCGAGCGATACAATTTTTTCTTCCCTGGCCTACGAGCAGTGGTTGGCCAGTACGTACGAGTGTCAGGAGTAGTCGGCAAGACATCGTCTTTTTTGGAACATAATAATTTTATGTGGTATATAGTTCAAATCCTCTAAAATTATTTTATAATGTATCCATTCAGACTTAATTATCAGGTGTCTTATGGCCAAATCTATGCACAAGTGCCAAGTGTCCAGGGATCCATTGGCCATTGATATAGCTAATAGCTCTGTGGTTCTGTACAGTTCATTGGTTGATGTTTTCTCAGAATGACATCGCCGCGTGTATGCCTCTGTTACGTTCCACCGGGGAAATCAGTAGCCGGATGAAGAATCAGAGGTTGGAGAAGAACAACTTTGGTAGAAAGAAAGAACAGAGAGGAGGTTTCTTTATGATATTTCTTAAGCCGTAATTTATTTATCAGACTTAGATTTACGATTGTACCTCATCTTCCTCTTGTGGTTCTATTCTTGAGTACCAGACTGGACCGTAACATACTCCCCTCCTTGAGACTCGGCTTGACTCCAAGCCGGAGCATGCGGAAACTACCACTGTAACGCCTCTTCATCCTTCCAGGTGCGAGATTCTTAGTTTGGCCGGACCAAACTATTAGAAATATTTGGAGAAAACAGCACATCATTCGTGCTGTGGTTACGTGTTTATATAAGGCTGTAAAAGTCTCAGCCATAGCGATTATAAACTCTTTAGAGATAAGGACGAGATTACAATAATAAATAACCAACTCTATCTAGAATCTAAACAAACTATATCTATATTCTAACACCCTCTCTCAGTCATAACCTTGTAAGGTTAAGATTGTCTTTGAATTTTTCTAATAGACGAATCGATAAATGTTTTGTAAACCCATTCGCAACTTGATCATCAGAAGATATAAAATCAATGTCTAGTAACTTACGACTTACTCGTTCTCTAATAAAATGATAATCAACTTCCATATGCTTTGTTCTAGCATAAAAGACTGGATTTGCAGATAAATACTTTGCACCAAGATTATCACACTAGGTTTTTGCTGCTTGCGTACTCTTGATACCTAATTCAGCAAGAACAGTTTGAACCCACATAATTTCTGCGGTTAAATTTGCTATTGCTTTCTACTCAGATTCTGTACTAGATCTTAACACAGTAGCTTGCTTTCTAGCATTCCATGACACTAGATTTGATCCAATAAAAACAGCAAAGCCACCAATTGATCGCCTATCATCCAAGCTACCTGCCCAATCGACATCTGAGAATCCACTTACAAGTGTAGAATCTGACTTATGTATTTTGAGTCCAATCTTTGTACACTATCTCAGATATCTGAATATCCTTTTAACAGCTGTCCAATGCACAGTAGTTGAAGCATGTAGAAACTGATAGACTTTATTGACAGAAAAAGCTATATCTGGTCCAGTAAAAGTTAGATATTGCAAAGCTTCAACCATGCTTCTATATTGGGTTGCATCACTAGGACCTAACAAAGTTCCCTCATGCAAGGAGTGTTTCTCACTTACAGACATTGGTGTAGTAGCAGGTTTGCAATTCGACATTCCTGCCTTCTTAAGCAGATCAGTAGCATACTTATCTTATGTTAAGACTATACCATTGCGTACCTTGCTCACCGCTATACCAAGAAAGTAATGTAGCTCTCTAAGATCTTTAAGAGCAAATTCTCCCTTTAGGTCCTGTAACAAAGCTATTGTTGCCCTCTCCGAAGAACTGGCCACAATAATATCATCAACATATACCAAGACAAATATACTAACATTTCCTTTATTTAAGAAGAACAATGAAGTATCTGTCTTTGAAGCTTTAAATCCAAGTTCAATTAATTTCTTACTCAGTCTAGTAAACCAAGCTCTTGGGGCCTGTTTTAATCCATATAAAGCCTTATCGAGTTTACATATATAGTGTGGTTTAGAGGGATCTTTAAAACTAGGAGGCTGTTGCATATAGACATCTTTTTCTAAATATTCATGTAAAAAAACATTCTGAACATCTAACTGTTTGAGACTCCATCCTCTAGAAATTGCTATAGACAGAATTATTCTGATTGTTACAGCTTTAACTACTGGACTAAAAGTATCTTCATAGTCTATACCATACATTTATTTAAAACCCTTTGTCACTAACCGAGCTTTATATCTATCCAATGTGCCATCAGCTTTTCTTTTAATTTTGTATATCCATTTACATCCAATAATATTTGTTTTTTCTAAGGAGGAATGAGGCGTCAAGTATTATTCTTGATTAAAGCATCATACTCAGACTCTATTGCTAACTTTTAATTTTTATCATTTAGAGCTTCTATGTTATTACTAGGTTCACCAGAAACTGTAAAACAAGAATATTTAATTGTGCCATCAGTATATACCTTAGATTCACGAATGCCACTTTGTACTGTACTTCGTAATCTAGTGTGCGGTCTTGGCTGAAGTGCATCATCATCAGTTTTGTTTGCTTCTGTTCTTCCTGCTGTATACTGTAACAGATAAACAGGAGGTGGTACGGGCCCTGGCGCTGGTGGGGCTTCTAAATTATTGCTGTGCTGGACGCTGGTGTCAGGTGGAGGCTCCCTATGCTGCATGTGGATGGCAGATTAATGCACGTCTCCTCCCCCAGGTTGACTAGGCGTGGACCCCGATGGCGTGGGCCCCACAGGCGTGGACCCCGGTGCCACGTCTTGAGTCTGACCAGGCGCGATCCTCATGGGTGCGGACCTCGGTGCTACTTCTTGAGGCTGGCTAGGCACGGGCCCCATGGGCTGAGGCACGGCTAGCCTATTCCTGCACGTAGGGACAGGTGCAGGATCCCCAGGTTGCGCATGCCGAGTGTCTTGATTCAGAACATGATCTTCTTCAATAGCAATTTCTGTAGTCTCCAAATCTGCTAAAACTTCCTGAAGATTGTCATTACAGATAGTAGGCACATCATTATTAACTAGATTAGTTACATGATTCAGTACTGGTTCACCCCCATTATTTGAAATAGTAGGAAATAAAAGATGAATTTCTAAGCTAAGGTGAACTCCTGCATTGGGATGAAGTTCAACAAAGAGAAACATCGTTTCATCAAAGACCACATCTCTGGAAATATAGATACAGCCAGAAGAAATTTCTAGACACTTGAATCCCTTATGCATAGTACTGAATCCCAGAAAGACACGTTGTTTAGATCGAAATTCAAGCTTGTGACTGTTGTGAGGCCGCAAGTTGGGCCAACATGCATAGCCAAAAATTCTCAGGGAGGAATAATCTGGTTTTTTATGAAACAATTTTTCCAAAGGGCTGGTGTTATGAATAACTCTGCTACGAATGTGATTTATCAGATAAACAGCAGCCTAGAAAGCTTCGTCCCAAAATTTTAAAGGCATGATAGCATGAGATAAAAGAAAGTGATCTACTTCCACTATGTGTCGATGTTTCCTTTCTGCAGACACATTATGTTGATGAGTATGGGGACATGACACATGATGGATAATACCAGTTTTGGTAAAAAATTAGTTGAGGGTTTGATATTCTCCCTCTAGTCAGTCTGCATAGCCAATATTTTTCTATCAAACAGACATTCTACCGTGGCTTGAAACTCTTGAAACTTCTCAAAAACTTGAGATTTGTGATGTAAGAGATAAATCCAGGTAAACTTACTAAAATCATCAATAAAACTCACATAATATTTTCCCTTCCTATAGACTCAGGTGCAGGACCCCAAACATAAAAAAACACAAGATCTAATAGATGTTTAGAAACACTGGTAGATACTGAAAAAGGTAACTGATGACTCTTGGCTTGCTGATAAGCATTACAGACTGACTCATTTGATAAATCAAAACAAGGTAAATTATTTTTCTCAACGACTTGTTTAATAGTAGACAACGATGGATGACCTAATCGACTGTGCCACCGGGTTAAAGATAGCTTAGCTGCACTGCAGGCTTGCTTCAAGGATGACTCTGGCAAGGGATAAAGTCTTTGTTTTGACATTTCTTTAAGGATTGTCCTCCTGGTGGCCTGTTCCTTAAGAGAAAAGTAATCAGGGTGAATTTTAAGGAAAACAGAGTTATCATCCACCGAACGATGAATAGAGATAAGACTTTTCTTAGCTTGAGGGACATACAAGACATTTCTAAGATGAATATCATGATTATTAGGGGTATGAACAACACTATGACCAATGTAACTTATATTCATACCAGCTCCACTAGCAGTGTGAATCTGTTCATTTCCATTGTATTTATCTTTCACCATGAGCTTTTCCAACTCTCCTGTGATGTGATCTATCGCTTCGGTGTCTATATATCACTTGGTATCTACATCATAGGAATTGGCAGCTACTGCAACATGTTTATTATCAGATACATAATTTTCTTTATACCTATACCAACAATCAGTTGCTGTGTGACCACACTTGAAGCAGATTTGACACGTCGGACGATGGTCACCTCCTAAAGTTCTACCACATCCACGTCCAACTCTGCCAGAACTATTGCCACGGCCACAATCTCGCTGTTGCTACTGTGCACCACGACCAGTGTTGTTACCACCTCGACCACCATTGTTGTAGGCTCCACAGTTGGCAAGATTGATAGTACCTTCTTGGACTACTCGATAGAGAGATTGACGTGCTCCATAGTTTAAAACCTACGAGTAAAGCTCTCTAACCGAGATGGGTTCTACTCTTGCACAAATGGTAGAAATCACATCGCTGAAGTCTTCACCAAGTCCAGTAATAATGTACTGAACAAGATCTTCATCTTTTAATGGCCATCCTCCAGCCGTTGCCACCTCATCTCCAAGGGCCTTCATCTTTGCGAAGTACTCTGAGACTGACATGTTGCCTTTTTTGGTTATAGTGAGCGCAATGCGAGTATTAATTGCTCGCGTCTGGATATGAGATGAATCCATCTGCTCAATAAGTTTCCATACATCGGCTGTTGTTTCACACGTCGCAACCTGTATAAGCACATCCCTAGATATAGATGAGAGAACATAACTCAAAACCTACTGATCTGAAGCCTCCCAATCTTCATAGACTGGATTTGCTTTCTTCTCATCTTTACCATCAACTGTGATAATGATTTCTACATCTGGTGGTTTGCTGGCGCCTGTTAGATGTCCTTGCAGATGCGCTCCACGTACAACAGCACTAATTTATGCCTTCCATAGCATATAGCTTCCCTAATTTTTCAGAGATAGGGTGACTATGAAGAGAAGTTGCAGCAGAAGATGACACCATACTCCTCAGCGTCAGATTGGATCTTGAGCAATGCTCATGATGGTGTGATGCAGTGGCGCTGGCGATGCAGTGGCGCTGGCTATGCAGTGCTTGGCTTCCTGCTTCTAGACATGCCTGATGGCGTGATACAGGGGCTGAAGGGCGATGAGACTTCCCAGGCAGAGCAAGCACGGGCCCCTCCACGCCTGAAGTGCAAGCTAATTTTCTTTTGGCTTTTCTAGCTGGCGCGCAGGCTCTCCTGGCTGGTGCGACTCTCCATGCCGTCGTAGCCTCTGCTTCTTCTTCTTTTTTCTCTCTCTCACTGGCTAGATGGCAGAACAAAAAAAGCACGGACAGTTTGAGGGTTCTAATACCATATCAGAAGTATTTGGAGAAAATAGCACATCGTCCGTTCTATGGTTACGTGTTTATATTGGGCTAAAAAAGCCTCAGCCGTGATGATTATAAACTCTTTAGAGATAAGGACGAGATTACAATAATAGATAACCAACTCTATCTAGAATCTAAACAAACTATATCTATATTCTAACACAAACGACACACACCTGGACGACCACCCCTCCACCTTTGTGATATTGCCGATGTGCGATCACCCATGTAGGGGTGAGATTAGCTGCCTGACAAGGGAGGATAGGCAACCCAGAATCTTGTGGCGGTGCTCCTTTCTTCAGTTACGAGACATGCACCACCGAATGAATTAACATGCACCACCGAATGAATTACACAATCGACCGATAGCTCTAGACGGTTAGCAACTGAACCCACACGAGACAGGACCTGAAAAGAGCCAAAGTAATGGAAAGCAAGCTTACAATTAGAACGAAGAGAAATAGATATTTAAACATATGTCTGAATCTTAAGGAACACCCAATCATCCATAGTAAATTCCCGCTTGGAACGCTTGCAATCAGCCTGCACTTTATTCACTGATTGGCGCGATGAAGATGTTGACACCAGAGGTGGCCAAATGGGTGGCTCGGTACTAGCACGGCCCTAGCATAATTAGGCATGACGCTATTAGGCACGACACTATTAGGCACTAAGCCCTAATAGTGTCATGCCAGGCCGGCACGTCGTGCTAGTCGCGTGGACCAGGCACGACACTAAGCATGCTTAGTTGTACCATGCCAGCACGATGGCACTGTTAGCCCGATGGGCTAGTGCCGGCCTAGGCACTACAAAGCAGAAAATACCAGAATTCAACTAGATTCTAAAATTTCACAGCAGCAGCACAAAATCACTCAGATTTCAACATTTGACATCACAAATTGACAAAAAATTGTACAGAGCACAAACTGACCCAGAAATTCACAATTTCACATAATTTACAGCCAAAAGAACAAATTATAGCCATGATTTAATATTCTCACCAGAATTCACCCAAACTTCATAAAAATTTACATTAACAGCCACTTTACAACCACTTTCACAGCCACAAAAACAAATTACACTTCACATCCAGAATTCACACCCACTTCACAAAATTTACAACATTTCAGAGCCACCTTACAGCTACTTTACAGCCAGAATTCACAATCTCACAGGCAGTTCACACTTCACAGGCAAGCAAAATCATAGAAATAGATACAAAACTTCAAATAAGTTTGAGCTTGTGCAATTGCTGCCTCATTAAAACCTATCTAGGTAAAACTCACACCTCGTGAGAAAACCTAAGTAAGAAAAAAGAGTGCAGCCTAGCTCAATCAATTAATAACTAACAGTTTAGTTCAATTACATCCCAGTTCATAGTTCAGTTTAACAGAAAAGACAAAAACTGAAGATAAGACATTACATCACATTGGCTGATTGGCATCAAGATAAAGATTATCAAAAGAAGCTTGAAGTTCCTTGTCCTCCACCATGTGCTGGACTCTACCACAAAGACTAAATGCAGACTCTGATGAAACAGTAGAAACAGGCACAGTCAGAACATCTCTAGCTAATATAGAAAGAAGTGGATATGATAGTTTGTGGTCCTGCCACCAGTTCAAACAGTTAAAATCATCGTCATATTGATTGACAGTGTCACTGTCCAAATAGAGGAAGAATCGAAGAAGAGCAACAGCACGGCACTAGCACTACGATCCGGCGTCCCGCACGGCCGCACCAGCTAGACCACCACCAGATCGACTGACAGCACGGCAGTGCGTGAGACAGAGAGGGGGAGGGGATCAGGGAGGGAGTGGGTAGCCGAGGTACCTAGTGGCGCAATAGCTGCCGAAGAGGAGGAAGGCAACTTGAAGACGACCGGTGGCTCGCAGCCACCAGATCTATCGGCGTAACAATAGATGGAGAGTGGGGAGGAAGGGAGCGAGTCGAACTGGTGGACCTACCGGAGAGGAAGACGACGGGCCAGCGGCGTGGCGGAGGAGCCAGCAGATCACCAGATCCAGATGGCTGCAGCGGCGAAAATTGAAATGTAGGGTTTCGGGCGGAGGCACCGAGGGGAATGAGAGAGAGTGGGGAGGGGAAAATGTAGGGTTTCAGGGGCGGAGTGCGACGTCAGGCGGTGTTTTATATGGGCGGAAGGAATGCGATCGAACAGTCCAAATGCGCTACAGTGGGATCGAATGGCTGGCGCCAGGGTGGTCATGCCGTCGTCGAACCGACCCAAATAGTCATGCCATGCCGGGCCGGTACTACGGGTCGAGGTGCCGGCCTAGACACTGCACTACCCCTAGTGCCGGGTTAGCACTAGCACTAAACTCATAGTGCCCGGCCATGCTTTTTAGGGCTGGGCCTAGTGCCGCCCACCAGGCCTAGCCCATCTGGCCACCTATAGTTGACACAAGTACACAACAACTCAGTAATAACCCCACGCTCTTGAAGTCAAGTAGCCAAATCAGTTGCCACACATTGAGATAGATCATCACACATTCACACCAAAATGACAAGATGGATGACCAGAATGAGGCGTTATATTATACCAAAACTCAGCAAGAGATAATCATTGGGCCCATTTCACGGGACATGCATGAACAAAGCATCGAAGGTAAGCTTCGAAACATTGATTAACCCTTTCGATCTATCCATCCGTCTGAGGATGATAAGTGGAACTCAAACACAAGTTAGTTTGGGCTAACCGAAACAATTCTGTCCACAACAAACTGGTAAAACCTTATCACATCTGAAATCATTGAGTGAGGCAGGCCATGCAGTTTGTAAATGTTATGAAGATAAGCCTGTGCCACTTGAAAGGCAGTGAAAGGATGAGTCAGAGGAACAAAACAGACATACCGAGAAAATTTATCAACGACCACCATCACACAATCATATCCCGATGAGCGAGGCAACACTTCCACAAAATCCAAGCACACTGTGTGCCAAGTGTGATCAGAAACAGGTAATGGTTGCAGCAGCCCTGTGTAATAAACTCGCTCAGCCTTAGCTTGTTTACACACTGAACAGGCACCCACATAGGCACGAGTAGCTTTCTTCATGCCTAGCCAAGAGAACAATTTCCACAACCTACAATATGTAACCTGAAAACCAAAATGGCCATCCACCGCTAGTGGCGGAACCATAATACCTCTACGCCTGGGGCTCAAAATAATAAAATCTACTCATACCAATGAACATACCAAATATAATAAAAGATTCGACAAAATATAAAATTGTATTGAAAATTAACAATATATTGCATATAAAATTGTACTAGAAATGTAGAAGTGTACATAAGTGTTGCAAAATATGAGAACTTAATTTCTTATGCATATTATAAAACATTGTGACAAATTATTAGTTTTGAAACATATCAATTATTTTGAATTGGGGATTTTAAAAGCATGCAACACATGTATTTTTCAAATTCTTGATAGTAATCGAGGTTCTCGTGATATCTGAATCATCAAGAAACATTGCAAATCTGAGTGCAAACTTACAGTCTAACATACATAAGAGATGAGACACATATTGGCAGGTAAATGTAATCACACATGAAGTCTCAATATTAAAAGAGAATTAACATGAAAGATACTAATTACAGATGAAATACTAACTGTAGACGTGCCGAG
>KE371792.1:313382-324624 GCA_000418225.1 Zizania latifolia | reverse complement strand
GGGGCTGAGCCAAAATTACTAGGTATTATTGCACTAAAATTTTTTTCATGACTGGGGCTGGGCCCTAGTTGCCCCAGCCCAGTTCTGCCCCTGTCCACTGCTAAAACATGCAGAGCCTAGAACTCGAGTTTGCAGGTCCTCATTGTTACCCAGCCAAATACAACCACGATACTGAGTCACTCCATCACGCAAAATATACAATCCATCATCAGAGGAAGAAACAACCAATTGTTGTAATAATTGTGATGCTACTTCATCATCGATATATCCTTCCAGCACTTCTGCTAGTCTAGCCGGAACACAAGTTGACATGGAGCTGCCCATCAATAGGGGCAATTTGACTGGACAAAGCATGGACCGTAACAGCCTCATGCGTTGTGCCATTGGCTCCGCTTGTTCATCCACGGTTGAGAGATCAAATGGAACGGAAAAAATGAAGTATAAAGTTGTCAAACTGTTCATGCAAGGTCTTGCTGCCTGAAACAACTGTGCTTTGCCAATTATGTAGTGGAACAAAATTTTACATGTTACTACTAATATTGGCTTATTGATGCATCAACGCTCAAACTTCACACTAGTTTCGGTAGATCGACGAGCAGGCTGGGCCACATCAACGCCCTCCGGCTGCATGCTCAGCGCTCTGCATCATCCTCGCCGTCGGGGCGGCGCTTGGCGCAGACGGAGCGGTCGGCGTAGAGCTGGTACGGCGGCGCGTCGGTGGAGAGCCACTGCTCGACGCCGAACGCAGCCTTGGCGCAGCCGACGTGCGGCCCCGTGGCGGTGACCTCCACGGACTTGCAGTACCACCCGTGGTGCGCGCCGGAGCCGTCGGAGGTCAGGTTCACCCGGCACGGCGGGGACGGCAGGCACGGCGCGCGGCCGCTGAACACGAAACTCCACGCCGATCACCGCGTCCGTGCCGGCCTTCCAGATCTGCCCGGTCTCCACGTAGAGCGTGTACACGCACTCGTTCTTGTCCCCGCCGGCCATGCCGCGGAGCGGCAGCGTCGTCACGTCGTTCCGCGACCTCGATCCGGCGGCCTGCGGCGTGCCGGCGGCACATACGCAAAAATGCTCATGTCATTGACTCATTGGTCGATCTAGACGAGATAAACTCAGCCGCGAAACTAGGAAAAGAAAACGATGCGTGTACCAAGATCGCCATGGAAATGAGTGCCGCGAAGCTCAAGAACTTATCAGCCATTGCTGAAGTCTTCAAGAACTCTTCTCGCTGAGGTGGACTTTTAATTGGGTGCTCGTTGCTGTGAGCTAGCTGAAGAGGCTGACGAGGTTGATATATAGACGGTGCCAGATCTAACAGTGACTTGTTAAATTTTCTTATATACAGATCAGATCGTGCAGATATATGTTACTCTGAATTCAATGCATCTTCAAACATTTTTTATGCTTGGATTAGGTTAACAAGATCAAGCAGGTGAGATAGTCATGTGATCCACAAGGAGAAAGTATGGGAAGTAAAGTCAAACAACAAGTACATGGTGAGTATGTTAGCTAGTCTGTTTAGATGGATTAACGAGGAGTCGAGTGGTCTAAACTCTAAAACCTCACGTTGAAAATGGTTTTTATTTTGCAATTGGCAACTGGTCTTGACATCTGGTGATAGACTGATAGGCGTGCGCAGTCGGTTTGTTGGTTTTTGTTCGGTTTCTAACAAATCCTGTTTTTATGAAATACAATTACACAAACCGAACAGCAGTTAGAATAGCTAAAACCAAAAAAATCAGTTTAATTTTCGGTTTTAACCGAAATATGATATAACCACTATTTTGAAGCATTATTTGTTAGGGTAGATAAAATTAAAATCACTTTACAATTCAATATTTCAATTTATGAAGAAAATAAACATTAGAAATTCTAAACATTTATGTGGTTCTTTTACATTTATGTGGTTCTTTTGGTTATTCAGTTTTTTGTCAGAAAACTAATCCACTAAAGTTTCTATAGGTAACGGTTCTAGACAGATAAACCTAAAACACTATAAAGGTATCGGTTCTAGACGAAATAAATCTAAAACACTATACAGAAGAGGAAGTTCTAGACGAGATAAACCTCATGAACGGACCGAGCTGGACGGTGTGGGTGGTACGTACCAAGAAGACCACCGTGGAAATGAGGGCGGCACACAGCAGAGGAGATTATCCGCCATTGGAGGCTTGAAAAAACAGATCGAGTACATCTTATTTATTTGCACCTTGGGTCTTGGGATGTGCATTCGCTGATGAACTAGTTGAAGAGGCTGATGAGGTTTTTTACAGACGGAGCAGGCACATGTCGTACTACTTCCGATCAAACGTATATTGATTCTTGCGCCGTTAATTTCTTTTATGCTTGATTATATAACACGAGTTGAATGTAACAGTGAGGGGGTGAAAGGATTCTTTAACGGATGGATAGATCGATCATGTGGTGCACAGGGAGGATGTATCATGCATGGGGATTTAAGTCAGAAAACGAGCGAGTGTATTTAGCTGCCTTATGAGCTAGTGGAAGCACAGTGCTCGATCATGTGATGCGATCTCTGCTGTTTCAGGGAGTTCAGTTTAGTTTCCATGATGCTATATTTGATCTTATTACCTATTCTTATGTGAATACATGTTAGAAATGCTGCATTAATACCCCCAAGTTGTTGATAAATGAATCATATAGCTCAAGTTTAGGTTTGCTCCAAAATTTGGGCTTCTACGTAGACGCGAGTCACACGACTTAGTCAGCTTAAATTTAACATTTTAAATAAACTATTGTTAAAAACTCTAAAAGCCTTGTTTAAATGGCTTCTAAAATCTAAGCTTATTATCTATGTAGAACATGAAAATATTGTATTATACATGGACTTTTATTTAGTGTTTAATTGATAATATTGTTATTTGGGACAATTTTTTTATATTAAGTGAGGTGGAGATCTAAGCTTAACATATACTTATTCTTCTAAACAACGTCCGAAAATATACATGTCATTCACACTTGCGATGCAATACGCCTATACACCATTTTGTCATCCAGATAGCTGAAATGGTAACGTGCCGGCATGAGTCAAGGCCCAAACCTAGGTCCGCCCCCAGATATAATCGTATAAACGAGTTACTAAGCATGTCAAATTTGAATTATACTGATATTCTGCTTATCTATTGGAACGGGAAAAAAACTTCGAGCCTGATTGGGTGAGTAGTTTATAAGCCGAGAAATGTAACCAAAGTGACGAAAACTAATTTTAGGGTAAGAATTATTCCCGTTACATATTTTAATTCATTTGATTTTTTTCAAAGTTAAACTTATTAAACCTTGATCAATTTTATACAAAATATAATAATTATTATAATATTAAATTAATTTTATTAAATCCACAATTAAATATTTTTTATAGTATATTTGTTTGATATTATAAATATTAATTCATTTTTATTTTAATTTGGTCAAAGTTAACGAAATTCAACTTTTAAAAAATAAAAAATTCAAACGACTTACAATTTAAAATGGAGGTAGTATATATTTATACTCTTAGCTGTCTAAACGCCGAGATTGGAAAATAGAAAGTAATAAAAACTCATAAATTAATTCACTATTTCAATTATAGAATTAAAAAATGGCTGAACAACCATGCAGACCCAATTCTGTGTGAAGAGCCTAGTCCACCTTTCTATATCTAAAATATTTTGAATTTTGAATCCAATAAATTCTCTTACCGGTAGGCAGCAGCTAGAAGAGTAGTATCCACAGAGATTTTGAATTTTAAGTATATTTCTTACATTTTTTCTAGGAAACATAAAAATAGTGCTAGACAACAAAAGTGAAAACTTTTAAAACTACTCTTAAAATTTAAGATATAAAATTAAAAAAATGATGCGAATTATAATTTGTGGTAAAAAAATTCTGTCTCAGAGCCTATTTGACATCCATCAATCCCAGCTCATTCCCTGTGGATGGGCCGGCATTTTTAAAATCCCAGCCCATCACGGGGAATGAGCTTGAATTGGTAGGTGCTAAGCAGGTCCTTAATCTACTGTTGTTATTTATGGCCTATTTGTTTATAATTTATCAGTATCTTTAGTTAATCATTTTCGTTAAGGTCCGTGACACCTTTAAACTAGGTTTATTACCATGTTCGATGTATTTTACATTTGAAAATTCGATTACAATATCGTAGCCTTATATGTGATATTATGATGTGAAGCTGTGCATAGCCGGGTAATTTTAATGAAAAATTGCAGACAAGGGACTGACTAGTGTTAGATTAGATCTGATAGTTGGAAATTGTTTCTGCTGATATACAATTACTCTGTCCCATGAAGACTCACTAAATTAGCAGTGAGTTAAAAGACTAAAATAATCCTTATTAATAAAAAATAATATTGAAAAGCAATATGTAAGAGATAGTGAAGAAATAAAACTTATTAATTTGTAAATCAAAGATAAGTAAGAAGATAGAAATAAAGTTATTTTGGGATAAGATTCAAGTATTAGTAATAAAGTTTTTGTATAAAATTGTTCAAATTTAGATAATTTTGACTAATAAAAAATAAATTACTTGTAGAGAACAGATCAAGTAATCGCTATCTGAAAAAACAGGCGATTTTTTACTGCTAATTACACTTGCCATTTGAGGCAGATTTACCTTTTCCCATAAACCACGCAAAGGCCAAAGCACACCCTCAACAAGGCGCACACAGGAAAGGAAAAACTTACTCCAACTCCGTGCTCCCTTCCAGTTTCGATCAAACAAAGATAAAAAAAAAAAAAAAAAAGAGCAGCCGCTGCCGCCGCCGCCGCTTCCCAATCCCCCCCAAGCTCGAGCCCGAATCGAAGCACTCCTCGTTGGCGGACGCGGAGATTCTTCGGCCATGGAGGGGCTCCTGTCCAAGCTCCGTAACCTGGACGCCTACCCCAAGGTGAACGAGGACTTCTACAGCCGCACCCTCTCCGGCGGCGTCATCACGCTCGCCTCCTCCGTCGTCATGATCCTCCTCTTCGTCTCCGAGCTCCGTAAGCATCTCGTTCTCCCTTTTATATCGCTTCGATCTAGTTCCGTTGCTCTCGCCCTAGCTTCACCCTGGGTAGCTTTGGCCATTGGAGATCCGATGGCCAGAGTTTGACCATGATGATGCTAGACGAGGGTTTGCCTGATCGATTGACTCGGTGCACCAGTGAACCGCGGGCCATTTTTGCAATTGTGATTTTGCGTTCTACGACGGGAAATTGCCCTCACTGTAGATATCTCGTTGACTGTTTAGAAGATCTGGTTGATGAGGCTGGAATTGAGCGGCTATTTCGACTTTAACTCTACTGTGTTGTTTTGCTTCGTCTGGTTGTTACTGTTGATACACTACATCCACGGTGCACTCTTTGTTCAATTCTGTTACATGAGTAATTGGGCAGTTTGTGAGATTATATTGTTAGTTTGTTACTTTTGTTATGGCTGTGTTTGGTTATTTAGGTGCACAGAACGTTCCACCAATCACCATTTTGGTGTTAATGTTACTTCTAGAGATTTTATAGTGAATAGTAAGGTCAAATTTGTATGTGTAATGCTCAGTTCCATGCAGGTAGAAATTTGAGATATGTGTTGATTTACATCGGTGCAGAAATGAGTTAATTGAACTTTCGGTCAACATCAGAGTGTCTTAACATTGGTTACTACGTATGGCAAAATCAATGTAGCCTCAGGCCATATCATTGCTTTTGAGTGCATGTTTTATGAAGGGAGGAAAATGAGAGGCTATTTTCATGGTATTGTTTCAATTGTCGTTTTTTGTGTAAAGTATAAAAATTCAAAATGTTGAAATTTGCTTCCATATTGCTTAACTTGATAGACACCTAAGAATCTGAAGATCAACCATTAGCTACGTTCTACTCATGATGCATCCTATGCTCAACAGTAAATGATGTGCCATGCAGGATTATATCTTCATGCAGTTACAGAAACAACACTCAGGGTTGACACCTCAAGGGGAGAAAAACTTCGCATAAATGTAAGGAGTAGCTTTCATTTGAAGTCTTTGATTGCAACTAATTATATTTCTTAGCCGTGTCTTTTTGCCTATTTACCAGATATTGAGAAACTTTTTGACTTTTCGTTTCTCATTCCTTTGTCCATTTTCTTTCAGTTTCACCCTTTTTCTTGTATTCTTTCTGCTGATTATCTCATTTTCTTACTTTGGACGTTCTCTTTCCAGAATTCCTCTTTTATGGTAATTATCTTATACTGCTTTAGTGCTTTCTGTTCAGACACTTGTTGACTTATACCTTTGGTATGATGCTAAATGTGCAGTTTGATGTCACCTTTCCAGCCCTCCAGTGTTCTATAATCAGTCTTGATGCAATGGACATCAGTGGGCAAGACCACCTTGATGTGGTATGTATTTGTTTGTTGCTATTATTGCTACATGTGTTATTGTTGATTGCTGATGGTTTAGACTTTTGGTAAGTAGTAACTAACTCATTTTGGTGTAATGCTCTTATGTAGAAACATGATATATTCAAGCAGAGAATTGATGCCCATGGCAATATTATTGCAACGAAGCAAGATGCAGTTGGTGGGATGAAGGTTAGCACCTTTTCTGTCATGTAAAAAAGTGCAGTATTAAGTTTAGAATGTAACATGTATTACTTCAAAGTCCTATTTTATTTAGGGAGAAGTGCCATTTAATTGATCATAATCATAACTAGTCTGAATACATTTTGTCATGGAAATGCCCTAGATTCTTAGAATGAAACCAATGAGATTTGTTATACAAATATTATCTGAACTGTTACCTAGATGTATGGCATAACATATATCATTTTATATAACTATTTTATTGAGTAGATGTTGGCTTCTAATGTCCAGATCTTGATGCATTTTGTTAAACCTGATGATGCATGTTTCTTTGTTTCTTATTTTTTTATAGGTTGAAAAGCCCCTACAGCGGCATGGTGGCAGGCTTGAACACAATGAGACCTATTGTGGCTCTTGTTACGGTGCAGAAGAAGTGTGCTCTTTTCGCTTTTATATGATATTTCATCCTGGCCCATAATATCTAAAGAGTTACTGCCTTGTGCTTTCCATGCTGTATGGGCTTTCTTTGGACATCCAGAATACACGGACTTTGTTGATCTTACTATTTATTTTTGTTCTCATGTGCTCAACAAGTTTTGTTGAAAAAATATTTTGGAATATACTGATGTGAACTGATGCTAACTTTTTGACCAATGGTCATGTTTAAGCACTTTTCCATGATTGATGTGAACAATCCAACTCCTGGAATCCTGGTTTCAGTTTTGTATTACAAAGCCAAAAAGGCAAACATACTACTGATAGACTGATAGTAGGGGTTATCAGATGTAAATTTAATGGATTAGACCATTCTTGTTTTTCTTTTCAGCTCAGTTTTCTTCTTTAGTTGCTCACTATGCAATGGAATTCCCTCTGTTCACAGTGTTTTGCATCCTTGGTCATTACTCCTATACATGGAAGTTGCTTCTTGTATTATAGCTCACTAATGCCTTATGCTGACCATCTTTTATGCTCAAAGAATTTCATGGCTCTCTTCTATTATTTGTTATGTTTTATTCAGATGAATGAGATTGTTATATAATGTTGCATGCATTTAGTGCATCTATTATTCTTCCATTGGTTTAACTGAAATCTTCATTGAATGTAGTCTGATGAACAATGTTGTAACTCGTGCGAAGATGTTCGTGAAGCATACAGGAAAAAGGGTTGGGGCGTATCAAATCCAGATGTGATCGACCAGGTACAATAATATCATATGAGCTATAGTTAACTATGCACTCTGTTCTGTTCACCTTCAACGCATTTTATTTTCTGATATGCAATTTTCTGTAGTGCAAAAGGGAGGGCTTCCTTCAGAGTATAAAAGATGAAGAAGGAGAAGGATGCAATATTTATGGCTTCCTGGAAGTTAACAAGGTTGCTGGAAATTTCCACTTTGCTCCAGGGAAAAGCTTCCAGCAGTCAAATGTTCATGTTCACGACTTGCTTCCATTCCAGAAGGACAGCTTCAATGTAATCATACTTTAGTAGATCTGCAAATGATTTCTTAATTGTGAATACTGGCAGGAAAATTTATTGTTTCCATGCCAACGATTTTTCTTTAATATTCCAACCTTATTGATTTATTCTTTACATGCCAGGTCAGTCACAAAATAAATAAGTTAACTTTTGGTGAATACTTTCCTGGTGTGGTTAATCCCCTTGACAGGTAGTTTCCTTTTCTTCTCATGTTGTTGATTTTATTGTATCCTTCTTTTCTATGTTTGCTAGAAAATAAGTATGAATAATAAAGTGATACTTAAAATTTCTAAGATTTCTTTACTTGTAAAATGTCAGGGTGCAATGGGTGCAGCATTCATCATATGGAATGTATCAGTACTTCATTAAGGTGTGTCCTATACTAAAACTATCCTAGCAACATGGAGCACTAGCTCCCCTTGTTTATTTCATTTCTCCTGATTTTATAGCATGATTTGAGTAGTGTGATCATAATGTTATGTTTTTTCCAGGTTGTTCCCACTGTATACAGTGACATAAATGAGCACATTATTCTCTCGAATCAGGTAATGCCTTCTTTTTTCCCCTTATGTGCACAAGCATCCTCATCAGATTCACCGAAGCATTTCTTAAAATGCCAATGTTCCTTGCTGCAGTTTTCTGTGACTGAACATTTTAGGAGTAGTGAGAGCGGTCGGATACATGCTGTTCCTGGTGTGTTTTTCTTTTATGACCTTTCGCCAATTAAGGTACTATCTTGAAGTACTTTCTTTGACACTGCTAATGCACCACCTTCGCAATTTGCACCATTTTCTGTCTTATGTGTGATGTTTTCTTATATCCCTTCTATGAGTGGGAATCAAAGTTCATGCTTTCAATCTTCAATAATGTATTTTGCATCAATATTATTGCAATACATTGATATGAACCTCGCATCAATGCCTTCTGCAGGTCACATTCACAGAGCAACATGCGTCATTTTTGCACTTCTTAACTAATGTTTGCGCTATCGTTGGAGGTAACATTTCCCTTGTGTACATTTTCTTACACTAGAATATTTGATGTTTTAAGCATCATATTTCCTTTCTTCGAATATGAACCATTCAAATTTTTGTTTAAGAGCAAAATGTAGATGCTGAAGCTTGTAGACAATAGCTGAAGTTTCATATGTATTGCTGTTGAGTCTTGTATATTTCTTATTTCGTGTGTCCAATTTAGTCTACTCCTTAACCATGAGCAAAATATGCAACCTGTCATGTCTAAGAGCTATACATTATTAGATGCCGTGCAATTAACCCAAGTCTTCTTTATGTGCAGGTGTCTTTACTGTTTCTGGAATCATAGACTCATTTGTATACCATGGCCAGAGAGCAATCAAGAAGAAGATGGAAATTGGCAAATTCAACTGAATATTGAATGTAGCCATCCTATTGATACCAGCCATTCCATTTTCAGAACTTTAAAAGGAAGAACTGTGTCTACAGTGGTGAGCAGTCCGCAGCAAGTTCCAACAATACCAGTGAACCAATCCACTAATTTGTTCTCATGCTTTCTGCTCTGGAACTCTGGATTTACATACATAGTTTATAGACAGACTGGTTATCAAATTACTACCAGTAACCGAAATGGCTCATCTAGTTTGTTGTGATGTTATATTACACTGGGACAAAAGTCACAAAAGGAGCATTTCAGAGGTGCTCAATTTTTGTACACCATACCAGGGAACATTTTACTTTTGTAAGCTGCCAGTATTTTCCTTTTCTTTTGATGTAAATCCGTGTAAGTGAGCTCTTGCCCGTTTGTAGAATGGACATTTTCCCCTGTCAGCAAGTCCGTTGGTGATAACATTTTCTTTTCCATACAACTATTAGCCTTCAGGTAAGGTTGTACTGAGTTAACTGAAATCTGTAAAAGTCAATGAAAATTGTATTAGATATTCAAGATGAGTAGGTGATGATGTGGATACAGTGAGTAATTTAACGAAATTATGTCAGTTACTGCGTAAATAAAATTGAATACAAGTTTTGTTTGAATTTGTATACGAACTCGACATGTATTCCGCATTCATTAGGAAAAATTCTACTTAACTTCTTAAGTATATACCCATAGATATGAATTTTCTTAAATTATAAAACTGGATTCTTAATCCTCCATTTATTCTATATCAGAGAAATTACCCTCTAGATAGTTTGGGATAATGGTTTTGTTTATGTGGTAGTTTACGCTGGCACAAGATAATTGAGCTGGCTAGATAAAGGTGGCTGACATGTAGAACCTAAAAATCTGATGCGGATCGGTGTCCTTTCTCTCTCTTCTCTCTCCTCCTTTTAGAGGAGGAGAGAGAAAGAGGACTGACACGTCAGATTTGGGGTCCTACTTGTCAGCTATTTACACTGAATTAGATTAGCAGTTTAGTGCTAACGTGGACTGTCACGTAGGGAAAACCACTATCTCAAAACGCTTTAGAGGGTAATTTATCCGGTATAGTCCAGATGAGAAGATTAAGGGCCTGTTTGGATAGACTAAAACTAATAAATAGTTGGCTAATAGCTAGAGCTAATTATTAGCTGGCTAAAACTAGTCTATGTTTATTTGGATATTTTAGACTAATAGATAACTAAAGTTAATTTTGCCCTTGCTGTAGTACTTGCGCTACATATAGGGGCAAGGGTAATACAGTCAAAAGTTTGGTATTAGTTTAAATTAGTCCAGTTTAGTGGACTAATAGACTAATAATTAGTGAGACAAAGAGTTAACAATTAGCACATCTATTAACTGTACTATTTAGATCAATTAAGACTAATTTTTAGTAACTAATTGTTAGTCACGTGGATCCAAACAAGACCTAATAATTTGATTTTATAGTTTAAGTATATGTGTGAGATCTACGCTTGAGACTTTTTGCTATTCACTGTCACCTGATTTTCCCCTTCCATCGCATCGTTGTCCATCTCATCTCATCGTTGTCCGCACCAAACCAAGCAAACTCCATCTCATCGTTGTCCGCACCAAACCAAGCAAACTCCATCTCATCGTCGGTCCCTTCTCCACCCTCCATCAACACCGCCGTTCGACTCCGGACCGCAGCCATGCAGGGTCGCCGGCACCTCGCCGCCTCCCTAGCCCGTGCCCTGATCCAGGTCCCCTCCCGTTCCATCAGCTCCACACCCTCGCTCCTCCAAACCCTCGACCCGTCCGGGCCGTCGCCGGTTGCCGCCCCACCTTCGGCGGGGCGGC
>KE371792.1:300366-313372 GCA_000418225.1 Zizania latifolia | reverse complement strand
CAGCGGCTGCAGGCAGACGCACCGTCGCTGGGTGACTTCACGTATTCGGTGGAGGTGGGGACGCGGAAGCAACCGCTGCCGAAGCCCAAGTGGATGAAGGAGACGGTGCCCGGCGGCGCCAAGTACGCGGGGATCAAGGCCAAGCTGCGGGAGCTGAAGCTGCACACCGTCTGCGAGGAGGCGCGCTGCCCAAATCTAGGCGAATGCTGGTCTGGCGGCGAGACCGGCACCGCAACTGCCACCATCATGATCCTCGGGGACACTTGCACGCGCGGCTGCAGGTAAGAGATTACTCACCTTCTAATTGCTGCTTGTCTTAGGTGTTATTGCCTGCTGCTTAGGTTGTTTGGCTATGCGCATGGAAACCCTACTCCGATGCCTGTGTAGCTGAGAAATTAGAGATGGTTGTTCTTTATGCTATCCATTTCGAGGATTTTTTTTTCCAGATTTCTGTGCTCTGCAGTACAACTTTGACTCATGTGAGAGCACATGATGTGATTTTTTCATCGTCCCGTGTATTTCAGTTGCTTGGCTAGACTGTGAGATGCTTTGACTGCTTGTGGTTTAGAATTTTGTCCGTTGTAGCTGTTGTGTAGGAATGTCAGTAACATAAAGAGTATAAAAATTGCAAGAGTGCGTACCTATTGTGAAACAATCATTGGAGAACTCTGCTTCTTATGTATTCTTGAATTAGGTCGAACTTTTTAGAGTATACGTTGCAGATATCAGAATATGTTGTCTTGTGTGGTGAATATTTCAGAGCCACTTCGTTTTTATTATGTTATGTTCATGTGAGCCTGTATGACAAACATGTGATTTTTTTGTTGTGTTCTGTCCATAAATTCCAATCGCTAGTTTAAGATTTGCTGATATAGTGATATTGCAATTTACCTTATAGTGGTTTGGTGCTAACATTTTGGAGAAAGTAGTGCAGGGGTCCTGTTTTCGTTGTTTAATGACTGATTAAGTCGTTAATTTGCAGATTCTGTAATGTCAAGACATCACGAACCCCTCCTCCACCAGATCCTGATGAGCCTTCTAATGTTGCACAAGCTATTGCCTCATGGGGCCTGGAATATATTGTCATCACAAGTGTTGATCGCGATGATTTACCTGATCAGGGGAGTGCTCACTTTGCTGAAACAGTTCAGAAGTTAAAGGTGCTGAAACCAGAAATGCTTATTGAGGCACTTGGTAAGTGACATATCAATTCATACTTCAAGGTGTTATATCTCCTTCTGTTAACATTGGGCATTCTATGTACTGTACCTTATACAATATATTTTGCAGTACCTGATTTCCGTGGAGATCCATCATGTGTAGAGAAGGTTGCTACTTCTGGGTTGCATGTTTTTGCTCACAACATTGAAACAGTGGAAGAGCTGCAAAGAAATGTGAGAGATCATCGTGCAAACTTTAAGCAATCAATAGATGTCCTGAAAATGGCAAAAGACTATGCCCCTCCTGGTACCCTTACGAAGACATCAATCATGTTGGGTTGTGGAGAAACCCCAGATCAGGTTATCAGCACGATGGAAAAGGTTAGGGCAGCTGGTGTTGATGTTATGACATTTGGTCAATACATGAGACCATCCAAACGTCATATGCCTGTTTCTGAGTATGTTACTCCTGAAGCTTTTGAGCGGTACCGATCTCTTGGTGTTAACATGGTATGTCTATCTTCCAAGTTTTTTCACTTCATTCAAGTAATCTATTACTGACACATTTCATATTATACATGTCAAAGCTTTCATTAACCAACCATATGAACCTCATATCTGATCACAATAAAAAGCTTTTCTCAGCCCACTGGCATGGGTAATTAGTCATTACTGATTTTTCAATGAGGAACGTGATGCACAGAATAAGAAAACAAGTCTGAATATCTGTTCATAAATCATAACTTCTATCCTTTTAGTGTGCCAACTTAGTTTTTGTTGTAAAAGAAAGGGAGATGTAGGAACTGGTTGTTACGTGTAATCTGCCTCACTTATTCATATATAAATCTGATTGCGAGGGATTTGGGAATGTCAACTTAAGCGCAGATGTGCCTTTCGTAATACTAGTGCCCAATTTGTGGCATCTTTCTTACAGCTAAAGGCCAACAACCCTACTATACTTTGTACTGTAGTACTTACTACTTAGCTTGGGTTGCTGATGAAATGACATGATCCTGGATAACAGGGCTTCCGTTATGTGGCTTCGGGCCCAATGGTTCGATCCTCCTACAAAGCTGGTGAGTTCTACATAAAAGCAATGATTGAAGCTGACAGAGTAAAATCTGCTGCTGCTGACTCAAGTTCATAGTTTGACCCTACACTCCTTGACATTGTTACACTGAAATAAACTCCACAGTGATTTCTAAGTTATTGTTGGAAAATGTGTTTGTTTTTGTCATTTTTTGCAATCGTATTCTTTCTACCTCATGTTACACATACTCTTTTGCTTTATAATGTAAAAAACAGGAGTCATTTTCTATTTGTCGTCAAGTTCCAAGTCCATCCATTTTTCTGTAAGCTGTAGTATTAGCAGGGACAGTCCAGTCAATTTACCTGCTGAATATTTATCCCTCATGTTATGTGGAGCCATAAGACTTGGACTACCATTTAGGATAGCAGTACAAGTGAAAGGCTGGAATGTAAGAGCATCTCCAAGAAATTACCTATGTGGCTATCTATATTTGAATTTAGGTATTTGTGGTAAAAAATAAAGCTCTAACAGTTCCTCTAAATGAGTCTCTTTTCTAATCCGTCCCCTAAATCACCTCTTATTTGGATTAACATGTCCGGTCTCTATTTTTGTTTGTGCCTATTTTTCTCTAGCGCCCGCATTGTTTTCTTTCCCACGCGTTTTCTCTCACGCTCTGTCATTCAATATGTATTTTGTACGTGTTGATCAATTATGAGTGTGTCAGATTTGACGTTTGCCTTCATCGCAACAATTGATCTTTGGCATGTGAATTGCTGAAAATTCGTTGGAAAGAAGTGTGCATGCATACAGATTGCTGAAACTTGATGGCGAATTTGGTTGGGCAGTGATAGTTTAGGATGCAATCCCAGTTTGGCTATATCAGATAGGACTTGGATTTTTGTCGTCCAGGAACCAGATGCAGGCCCAGATCCTGTTATTGAAATGTTTTAGGCCAGGTTGTGTCGTAGGCTCATAGCACAATGTGCTTTCGATGGAGTGGATTAGTTTACTCTCCTTGCACTTAATGTTAGAATCATTTTACAACTTTGGTGCTCCTTCTCTCTTAACGGCTGTATATCCGTACTACATATCAGTTACATCCTGTTCAGTGTTGGCGATGCAGCTGAGATTGCTTGCTGTTTTTGTGGGATTTAAAAAATAGAGATCAGAATTATAGAAAAACTACAGTGGATTAATTAATTTTTAGGAAGAAATATGGTTTAGTATAGTTTCTATATAAGATTTAGGAAATTAAATTTAAGAGATTTCTTAGAGCTCAGCCCTCCTTCCTTGACGTGGCATCGACTAAATGATTTTTTACTCATTTATTTTACATTGAAAATGATGAAAAGTGACTAAAGTTTTAAAATGACTTATATTTAAAAGAGAGTGGAGGAAACTAAAATGATCCTTATATATAAGGAATCGGAGGAAATATTTAATTAGACCAAAACATGGCATGTTCCTGCTGTGCTATGGTAGACCGAATCTGATGTAGATCACAAGGGATGGTGACCGCCAGAACTCAACAAATGGCGACACAGTTAGGCCGCATTGTGTGTAGTCAACTTATAACACGGCCCTAGCTCCTAAAGGTTCATAGGAAGAATGTTGGGAGGCAAAGAGCACCACTACGAATATTATTGACGCGTCCATCGGTGTCTTGTCCCAAAAAGGATCCAAACGGCCGTGCAATAATGCTATGTATGCATGAACTCCCAGAATTATTATATCGCATTGTCGACATCCCATTGAAGATTAGAGAGGGGGGGTTACATGTCCCACCATTTTCTCCAGCCACAATGCAATAGCATATGGGTTTTGAGTCAAAACCGGCACTGGCACGAAATGCTGGCTCCTGTAGGTAGCCAAATGGACGATTTCTCCGGTCAAACCACACGAGTGCGTTTGGCTCGTGTGTCCTGTCAAACATGCTAGCGTCGTGATTGCCAGACGGAAATAGAGGCGGCGATGGGTCAACTGATTCTCCACTCTTCAAGTGAAACAAGGTAGAAATACATCTTAAAATAAGCAGGATTATAGCATTATTCGATAATCTAGCTGGTTGAGTAATTTGCTGCCCCCGCTTGACAAACTTGATTATTGATGTTAATTGTCCCGTTTTAATATTGAAGTGAAATGAGACCAAGTTTCGAGTTGGAACTTAGAAGTTATAGCTGGGACAATACAAAGTGATTTCTAGACCCAACATCTTTTAAACTAATGTACCGTCTAGTAAAGCACACATAACATGCGGTAATCAATTAAACTGTCTGATCTGACTCTAGCATTCTGATCTACTGCTTTCTTCGATTCAGAATATAAATATTTTTAAATTGTTTAGCATCTTACAAAGAAAAGATTATAGTGTTCCTCATTAAATTAAATTAGGGGTGTTTGTGCTGGGAGAGTAGGTAGGGTAATATGGAAATAAAATTTATTAAGAGGTGATTGTTGCTATAAATAATACTTTAGAAATGCTTATATCATCGTAAATTTCTTATTATAAGAAACAATCGGAGGCTGTGGTCTTGTGGAGGCTGAAATTACTCGTGTCTTTGCATGCTAAGCGACCATGGATATCAAAGAAAACTCCAGTGCCCGTAGTTATCACGGGGCAAATGACACCTCGCATGTGCCCAAGTGGAAAAGGCCACGTCTCCCACGTAGCCGCTGCGTTCGAGCCCCCACGATTAAACCATGTCAACCTCTCGCGCGCGCCATGCGCACCGCGGTCCTTATCTCTTCCGCTGGCTCTTCGCCTGATCAGCTCTTGCAGCGCCCAAGGGTTCAATACGCCGGATTGCAATGTGGAAAACCCACTAAAACCTGAAGAGTAGTCCACGCGCGACCGTCGTCTCGCGAAAGCGAGAGCCATCTCAATCGCGGACTGTGAGATGACCAGCGAGGGTGGCTGCCATTCGACACGGTTTATAATAATTATACCGATAACAATAATAATCGGTTATTCAGCCATTCGACGTGGCTATAATAATCGGTTATTTAGTCCCTGATAGCTAGTAATCAGCATAGCAACGATTTTGGTAAACTTAGTGAAGAGCACTCGTCTAGTCTGAGTCGTTGACTTCTTATTAAAAGTTTGAGATGGGAACCGGCTCCTCTGACGTCAGAAAGTCCAACGTTAGGGAACAGTCAAAATTCTAGTTATCTCGCTGAAATCTAATGGTGCGAAGCCATCTTAACCGTCGCAAAGCCTCATCTCCGATTGCTGCGAATTAGATCTCGACGACCGCTCCGTACCATCGGATCCCAGCGGAAACTAGAATCTGTCGAACGCTAGATCTCATTTCGGTGGGACATGTAGCCTCCTAACGGATGTCAACAATAATGCGATTATAATAATTCTGAGAGTTCATGCGTATATAGCATTATTGCACGGCAGTTTAGATCCTTTTTGGGACGACACGAGACACCGATGGATGTGTCAGTTCGTAGTGGTGCTCTTTGCCTCCCAACCTTCCTCCTATAAATCCGCGCGACAGGCGCGACTTCTTGGAAGAGAAGAGAAATTGCCGAGCTGCTGCAGTGTAGGAGCAGAGCTAAGGAAGGTTCGGTGTTGGTGTGTGCATGGCGAGCGTGTGGACGCGGCAGCTGGAATTGGAGGTGAAGGTCGTGAGGGTGGCCGGCGTGGAGGCGGCGCGGCTGGACGGGGGCGGCCTCTTCGTCAGGTACTACGTCCCGGCGGGAGACGGGAGGCGGCGGCTCCGCGTGGACACGCGGGAGGTCCCCTGCGGCGGCGGAGAAGGCGCGGGAGACGCGTTCTGGGGTGAGCTCGCGTGCTTCGAGCGCCGGGGAGGTTGCGCGGCCGCGCCGTCGGTGGGTGGCGTCGTGTTCGAGCTCCGGTGGAGGCCGCGGCGGCCTTCGGCGGCCGGCGGGATGGCGCTCCTCGGGATTGGGACCGGGAGGCCGTCGTCGCGTCTGCTGGCGCGGGGCCAGCTCGCGTGCCCCACGGTCTCCACGACGACGCTGGCGTCGTCGTCGGGGACCTGGCTGAGGCTCACGCCGACCAGCCGCGAGCTCGGCGGCGGCTGCAAGGCGCCCAAGCTTCTGGTCAAGGTCAGGATGATCCACGCCCCCGCCGCCGAGAACTACGGAGCCGCGAAGACTAGACCGCTCGGCGGCGCGGACCACTGCTGCAGCGACAGCCAGCGGTGCGATCAGTGCGGGTGGATCGGGACCGAGGAGGACATGTTCCTTGCAGCAACGTTCACTCACGAGTAGTGTACGAGATCGTAAACTCGTAAAACGTGGGAGGAGGAGCTAAGCTTTACTGTATTTCACAGTTCACCTGGCCGTGGATGAAAAGAAAAATCCGTGGATTACGATCCAATTTTTTTAAGAACTTTTTAGAGCATCTGATACATAAAAAATCCCTCGTGATATTATCATATAAGATTTCTTTTTAATAAAATTTAATCTCTAAACTCCTGATATCATATTTTTATATTTCACTTTTGTATTACCGATAGGCGGAGAACCGTGTTCAACTAACATTTGGTTGCTTGACCAACAATTTATACTGTGCAATCAAAGTTAGATTTTACTAATATATGCACAATTAACGAGCTACGTCTAAGCATAAGCAAGTGGCACCAACCAATTAGATTATCTACAGAATCCACAAAAGGGTATCTAAATTATTTCTTCATACCGGTAATATGGTAATCTGACTAAAAATTATTAAAAATAAAGTCTAGGACGAAAGGGATAAAACTTAATTCTAAGTTTAATTTAGAATTTTTTAATTGATATTTTTTAGTTTTACCTTTTATACCACTAAAAATATAAGTTTTTATGGCTAGCGTTGAATTGTCGAGGGACTGCATGCATATCTCTCCTCTGTTTCACGAGCAAAAACACACATACACGAAGAATTCCGGGGAAATTCACGGAGCACAGGAACAAGATCGAATCCAAATTTGAACATTCAGTTCGAACTCCGAAGTCGGAGTGCACGCGTAGCAGCAGCCACGCCACACGAGATGTTCTGCTTTTTCCCACTTTCTTTCAAAGCGTCTTGGCGCCACACGGGAGCTGCGGGGCCCACGAGGCAGCCGCAGCAGCAGCCAGCAATTTTTTCTTGGCGTCGCGTGGTGCGACTGAGAGAAAAAATACGATGAAAGTACTAGGAGTCTAAATTTAGTAAAATATCGGATGATTTTTCGACGCTCGTTTAATAATATTTCATTAGCGTATAAAAATTAGCTGATAAAAAATATTTCAGTAAAATAAATAAAGTAAAACACAGTCTCTATTCAACATTTTACTCCAATATATTAAAGATTTAGTTTCAACTATTAAAACATAATAACAAAGTGTGTTATATATAATTGTTTCTTGATGTTATAAACAATATGATAGAATATTTTTATCTGTTTAAAATATTTTTTATATCATGCTAAGACATTTTTTAATTATTAAAATATTGTTTGATTTTTTTTAAATCTTATTACATTCTGAATGAAGTTGAAATATATATATATATATAAATGAGATCACTCCCGGTTCGACACCAGCGTCCTACTCGCTCAGGCACACCAGACGTTCTGACTGTGGGCCCACCCATTACCGGCCCCACCATCAGTGAGACGGAGTAGCTTTGTTCGAAGGGAGAGGCGTGTCATACGTGGACTTTTAACTGCTTCGCATTCTCTGGATCTCCAAGCCACGTGGCCATCGGCACCTAGGCCATACGAGATCCTCTACACTCCAATCCCAATACCTTAGCTCACACATCCAATCATATAGATACACGTGGATAATAGTGCAAGCAGCCCCACGGCATACTCGGCAACACAGATCTCCCAGGATCTCCTGTCCCTCTCCCGGTTGTCCCGTACTCTCTCCTACCTTCACCGACAGGTGGGTCGAGTATATTTGGGCCCACAAGTCAGTGACCTAGGGTCAACAGTTACGTGACGCGGACATGACGGAGGGGAACAGTGCTACTAATAGCACTACTCCAAAAGCAGCGGCAATGGCACTCGCATTTTGAGCTCCGCGGAGAAGCGAAACCCAAGCCGAGTCAAAGCGGAGGAGAGGGAGGACGAGGTGGTGGCAGAGTGATCGAGGTAGTGGCAGCGGTAGCTGAGTGAGGAGCAATGGAGAGGGCGGTGCCGGTGAGGAAGACGCACACCTCGACGGCCGACCTGCTCACGTGGTCGGCGACGGGGCCCGACGCTGGCGCGGGGGCCTCGCCGGCCGCCTCCTCCCGCCCCAGCCTCAAGGTAAGGAAGCAAGCGTGCGCATCTCTCGTCTCGCCGTGTTCGAATCGGTTTTGGCACTTCCTGTGCGACGCGGCTGACCGCTGACTTGAGGCTGTGTGCTTGTTTCCGTTCGTGTTGTGTTTGGCCCAGCCAGCCGGCGGGATCACGCCGGCGATGTTCGGCGCCCCGGTGAGCGAGAAGGAGGCGGAGGATCTGAGCAAGAGGTGAGATCTGGGGATCACCGCCTGCCGCATTCCTCCCTACTTGATTGACCTCATCTAATATTCTGATCTGCAAATGTATGTTCACTGTTTGGATGCATGGTTTAGTCATTCGAACTTAGGAAGGTTTCGAACTTAGCGAGAAGTTGCAGCTGAAAAAATTTATGCTTGCGGCGCCTTTTCAGGGTAGTTTGCTGGAGAGTAGTCGCTTGCAGGTGGTTGGTCGATTCATGTGGCGATGGACCGCGCGTGCGCGGTACACTGCAAACATGAGAGGTTTGCTACTGTCCAAATTTGTGGTGCTACCAGTGAATTATGGTGGTGCTGGAGTCCAACTGTCCAAGGTTTAGCGGCACTCGTAATGATGCTTGATAGTGATTTGGGGTGAGGCAAACGGAAAATAGCTGGCTCAAACTTTGGATATTTCTGCCATGGGTGCCACAAAGAGACCAGAAATTAACTCAATAAGTCGAGGCATGTGGAGCCTCACTGTTATTACTTCCTCCGTTCTCTATGTTATTACTTCCTCCGTTCTCAAATAGATGACGTTTTGGATATCGACACAGTCTCTAATACACATATCTCTATGCTACTCTTTTATTTATATTTTATAAAAATTATTAAAAATATAACTATATGAAAGTAGTTTTCATGGCAAATCTACTCTTATCATTTTAATGTATCAATTTCTAATATTTTTAATCTATTAATGATTTAAAATTTTGAGGTTTGACTGCACACATTCTAGGATGTCATTGTTTTGAGAAAGGAGGTAGTACTTCTGGTAATTTCAATGAAACTCACCCGTCAACCGTCATAGAATTTTGTGGAGTACCATGACCCCATGAGCCTTGTGGAGTGTGAACTGTTTAGATGTGTATGTTTTATGGAAAGAAGATGGTTAAAATTTGATGATGGACCCGCTTCTGATGGTAGCCAAGTCGATCATAGTTAATGTTCTTCTTTATCTTTTTTAGATAATAGAAATGGTTTACATCTCTGGTCTGTCTCTGCCAATGGGTACATAGCCAAATGTTCTTCTTTATCTACTACACGTTCGATGTTGTTTTTGAAATTTATCGCCTGCATGGGCTGAAGACTCTGCTTGAAATATTTTTTCTTGCATGTAAAGCTATTGTTGAATTTTTGTTCCATTTTCTGAATATGGTGCAGTTAGTGGAATGTAATGCCTGTTTCAGTTTTCGCTTTGTATACCATGAAGTTATTCTGATGGCCAACTCTTTTTCTTCTAGTGCTAATAAAACCAATCAAATGTCCTTTATTCATATGTCATGCATGTTTGAAGATGGGATGCATTGAACTCTAACCTTGTTGACCTATTATAGTGAAAGAAAATTTTGCTCAGGGTCGAAGTTGAAAGAAATAACTGGGAGTGGGATATTCGCTGAGAAAGGTGAAAATGGTGATTCACAGGCTCCAAATCCTGCTAACAAAACTTCTCTGAGGATGTATCAGGTATTTTTTTCTTTCTTGTTCAGAATCATGTCGATCTTCCTCCTTTTTGTTGCAAATATATGTTTCTCTTCATATTATTCTGGTGGCTTCTGGTCCTATTAATATTTTATATCATGTGCTATGGACAGACTAATAAGAAAAGACACATTTCATACTTCTGTTAAGAAACACTGTTTTTCAGGACATGAAACTTGGAAAGAAGCGCATCTTGAAAAACATCTGCTTTGTTTTAGTTTATGCAGTTTTACTTTAGTAACCATCAATGTCCTTAGGAGAGTTTTTCTTTTGGGTTGATTGGGCAAAATCTCAAATTATTGAATTCTTCCAATGATATAATCCCCTAATGCACCTCTTCATAACAGCAAACTGTAACTGGAATAAGCCAGATTTCATTCAGTGCTGACGGAAGTGTTTCTCCAAAGAAGCCATCATCCATACCTGAGGTGGCTAAGCAGCGAGAGCTTAGTGGTACTCTGGAGAGTGATGCTGAGGCTAAACTGAATAAGCAGCTTTCTGAAGCCAAGAGCAAGGAGCTCAGCGGGAGCGATATTTTTGGTCCTCCCCCAGAAATCCCTGCAAGGCCATTGGCTGCCCGTAATATGGAGCTACAAGGAAATCTGGATTTTGCACTTCCACAACCGAGAAGTGTACACACATCAGTGAAAGTATCCAATGTAAGTGACACGAGAGGATGACATATTTACATCATCTTTTTTTTTTTGAAAAACGGCAGGAGATTTGCCGAATATATTATATTAGGTTAGGATATACAAGAGGGTATAAGAAGAGAGGATGGAGGAGGAGGTACAGGGGGTTCAGGAGAGAGAGGGGTGTATTTAGAAAGGGAGGGAGGTTAAGCAGGAGGCTCCCGCTTAAGACCAAGCTCTTGTTTCCTCTTTGATTTTTCGAAGGATCTCCGTATGCTCGCTCTCCATGTTTCGAAAGACTCTAGCATTTTGCTCCTTCCAAATCTCTCACGTGATAAGGATGACTAATGTGGAGACAGTTTTCTTCGGAAGTCCTGTCCTAGAGACGAAATTGGTCCACCAGAGGGTGATGGAGGCATTAGGAGGAGATAGGCTTCGGAAGGTTTTGAGGGAGGTTACGCCCGACCAATCCGCGACTCCTGACCAAAGTCGCTTGGAGAATCTATAGTTAGCAAAAGGATGTTGCGCTGATTCCGACTCCTGCTTGCATAGGACGCAAGATGGCTAGTGTGGCCAACCTCTGTGCGTGAGACGATCCGAGGTCCAGAGCCTGTTCTAGATGGCTAGCCAGACGAAGAGCTTACATTTTGGCGGGGCCCAGGATTTCCAGATGATTCGAGCGAAGCCTGTTCTAGTCGAGCCACTGAATTGGGCGTGGTAAGTGGATTTGGTTGAGAAGACTCCTGACTTGTGTGCCGTTTAGACCAATCTGTCTTCAATCTCAGGCTGCAGCTGTACACATCCCACCCTGGCCCCTAGCTGAGCGAATTCCTGCATGGCCTGGTAGGAGATGATGAGGTCGGAGGAATCAAGATCATGTACCCATTTGTTATCTTGCAGGGCTGATGAAACTGAGATATTTTTTAGTTGAGCTACCGAGAATATTGTTGGCGTAAGATCCATTGGTCGACGGCCATCAAGCCAAGGTGTTTGCTAGAACTTTGCTTTGTTTCCATCACCAATCTGGACCTTTGTGAAAGTGGCAAAAAACTGTCGGTCTATGTCATTGCAAGGCATCTCTTTGCCAACCCATGGTTTGTAGGAGTGGTGCCAGTCTTGCCAAAGCCAGCGGAGGCGAAGCGCATGGGCAAAACACTAAAGGTCCAAGATCCCTAGGCCTCCCAGCTCTGTAGGGCGGCATACTCTCTTCCAGCTAACTTTGCACTTTCTAGCTGCTAGGGTGTCCACGCTTGTCCAGAGGAAGCGACGCCGTTTTTTATCAATGCTTGTTATGAGGTATTTTGGCGCTCTTATCGTCGAAAGGAAATAGGTTGGAATCAAGGAGAGCACTGATTTGACAAGCGTCAGGCGTCCACTGTGGGAGAGGAGCTTCCCACGCCAGGTAGAGAGGCGGCTCGCAATCTTGTCATCAATAAATTAAAGATCTGCTCGATGAAGTCAACGTACCGTAAGGGGCAGCCCAAGGTATTTAAGCGGGAAAGCTATCACTGCGATAGGGAAGTCTTGGAGGATATCTTGGATGTTTATTTCATCGCAGCAAATCGGGACCACCTGGTTCTTGGAGACGTTAACTGTTAGTCCCGTCGCCAGTCCAAAGTCACGTAGGATGGCTGATAAGGTTCTGACATCCTCTCTTGTCAGCTTGGAGAAGATCACCACATCGTCAGCATAAAGGAAGATTCTGATTGAGGAAAGACTCCCATTAGCATTGGTTATTAACAAAGGGCCTGCTATATAGAAATTGGCACTTCATGTTTCATAGATGTATATAGGAATAAAAAGATAAATTTCAAGTTTGACCATACATAGCTGAGCATAGTAATGTTGCTCTTAATGTAGTACTCCTTCCATTCTAAAATATAGCTACCTTTAGACTTTTTTGAGGGATTGGGGTGATATTAAATGAGGAATAGTTGTGTTTGGTTAAGATGGGCAAGTAAGTGAAGAAATTAAATGAAAGATGGTTGTGATTGGTTGATGATACCAACAGGGTTCCTTGACTTCCTCTTGGGGGTATGCAGGGGAGAATGCAAGATTCGGCTGGATGCAGGAAGGGAACGCAGAGAGTATGGATGCCGGCCACCGCAGGCGTCACCGACGCCGGCAGCTTGTTCGGCCAGGATGTCAAGGTAATCCCACCCAGATGGGGAAGACTTTATTTCCTTGATAAATCTCATACAAACTATAGCCTGTGCCTTTATAGATGAAGGCAACTTGGGCCCTA
>KE371792.1:273142-295335 GCA_000418225.1 Zizania latifolia | reverse complement strand
GGGTTCCTTCTTTAGCTACCCCAGCCGGCCTGCGCCGGGTATAGTAACGCCCCACAAAGGCGTCGATAACAGTTGATGAGGGAACAGGTAGAGAAGTAGCTATATTTTGGGACAAAATTTGAACACTAAAGTTAACTATATTTTGTGGCAGAGAGAGTAAGTCATTTTGGAATTCTTTACATGCTTTTAAATTTTTATTGTGTTCTAGTGGTGCGGTTTTTTGGCAAGGAGTGGTGCAAATATTTAATTCCCTGCTTATGTAATTCGATTTTTCATCATGAGCATGCAGTGCAAATATTTGATTCCCTGCTTATGTAATTCGAATTTTCATCGTGAGCATGCAACCCTGTATGTGCACACCATTGTTCCCATTTGATTATGTTTGCATGGTTCTCATTGAGTGCGTTATTACCAAGTTAAATGCTTCTGTTATGGACATGCTAGAATCTAGATGCTAGACCGTGATTTAATACTTTCAATTTAAACAAGCCATCAAGTATATTTTTGTTTGATATTGGTCAATGGGGATTTTTAGGCTTTTGTTGCGGAGTATCACTTTGGTGAGTTGGTCTGCCTTAGCTGAATTATAGTACTGGTTAGATATGCCCAAAAGGAACTTTCATAGTTCATACAATCATACCACCTTTAGGATTACAAAAGGAAACTTTTGTTCCTCTTGGTGACTGCATCCACTTAGACACCTTTTCTTCAACTTATAAGCAAACAATTGGACATGGAACTGATGCTCAAATAAGGTTGTATTTGTAACATTTATATGTAGCAGCAGCCCAAAGACTAATCCGACGTTTTTTTCTTTATAGATATTTTGCTCAGATGACATTTTTGTGCCATGTTTCATTGCCATATTTCAACAAAAACATATTTGGTATTTTACCCTGTAAGCATGGACATCTCACCCTCTTAAAATTGCATGAACCGAATGCCTTTGCAGCCTGCTGGAGGTCGAAGCAACATCACGTTTACCGAGGAGCCTGTGGCGAAGACATCAAAGAAAATTCACAACCAGAAGTTCCAGGAGCTCACAGGAAACAACATCTTCAAAGAGGACGCTCCCCCTGGATCAGCTGAGAAATCCCTGAGCTCGGCGAAGCTGAAGGAGATGAGCGGCAGTGACATTTTTGCTGATGGAGCGGCTGCTCCCCGAGAATATCTTGGTGGTGTCCGCAAGCCCCCTGGTGGCGAGAGCAGCATTGCACTGATCTGATCACCGTAGACTCTTCCAATCTGGACTGAGCTCATCTTGCCAAGATTCTTGGCTCCCCAGTTCTTGATCGTGGTTGGGGGGAGTTGAGACCTTGATTATGTTGGATGTTTTAGCCCTAATATCATGTAGAGTGAGCAGAATCTGACTCGGCTTATATACCGTAAACTTGTACCATCTTTGTCTAGTGCTACTTATATATTAATCTCCCCGCCATGCGGTGACTATGCCGTATTTTTTGTGAGATTTTGATATCATTTGAAAACAATGTTTGGAGTTTTGGAAGTTTGTTTTTGAGTTATGCAAAAAAAAAATCGGTGGGATAAAAAAGGTAAACGTTTAATTACACGACTCCACGGGGATCGAACCCAGAATCTCTGGTTCCGTAGACCAGAGCCTTATCCATTGGGCCAGGTAGTCACTGTAGTAATAATTCATTCCAAACATTTGAAATCACGAGAAAGCCTCCATTTCTCGGAACTTATCGCGGAATCTAGGCCCTAGAACATCAGATGGACTTTTGGGTTCGTTTGTATGCAAGAGACATCGATCTATGTCAAGTGGAGAAAACAAGTGTTTTTTCAATCATGCATGAACGTGGAACACCACGAACAATCCAGAAACAAAGCTTCATAGAATGCACCACCACGCACAGTGACATGTACACTTTCGAGCCCGAAGAGGCATAAACACGCCGTTAGTTCGCGAGGGCCTCGGCGTCCTTGGCCGTCGGCGGCTTCACGAAGCGGCCCCAGTACCAGTGCCGCGCCCAGACGGCGCCCATCGCCTCGAGGGGCACCCCCTTCGTCTCCGGCAGGAACGCCGACACGAACGCGGTCATGACGGCGACCCAGGCCGCGTAGTAGACGAACGTGGCGTACTTGAAGCTGCACAGCATGGCGAGGAACGTCTGAGTCAGCACGAATGTGGCGCCGAGGTTGACGGCCACGCTGATGCCCTGCCCGGCCGACCTGATCTCCACCGGGAATATCTCGCCGGGGATCACCCACGTCAGAGGCCCCCACGACCACCCGAACGCCGCCGAGAAGACGCACGTCAGCGCCAGCACCGCCACGGAGTAACCTCTCGCCATCGTCGACTCGCCGTCCCGTCCGATCTGCGACCCCATGATCCACGCGACCGCGACCTGATCAAGCATCCAGTACGTACAAATCTGTCAGGATGTTGTAATGCAATCTTGTCACTGTGTCAAATCTTGGTTTTGTTGTACCTGGCAGATGATCATTACGATGCCACCAGTCAAGAACAATGGCCTGCGGCCGTACCGGTCCACCGTGACGATAGAGACGAGGGTGGAGCCCAGGTTGACGGCGCCGAGGATGACGGCGCCCATCAGCGAGGCGTTGCTGCCGAACCCGGCTGTCTGGAACAGCACCGGCGAGAAGAAGGCGATGACGATGACGCCGGTGAGCTGCTGCAACAGCGGCACGGCGACGGCCATCACCAGGTGGGGGCGGTGCTCCCTCCTGAGGATCCTCCGGAACGCGCCCTCCTCGTTGGCGCGCGCCGCCTCGACCGCGCGTGCCACGTCCTCCAGCTCGGAGTCCACGTCCGCCTTGGGCCCGCGCACGCGCCGGAGCGCGGCGCGCGCCTGCTCCGCCCGCCCGCGCACTAGGAGGCTGCTGGGCGTGTCCGGGATGAGCAGCGCCCCGACGACGATGACGGACGCCGGGGCCGCCGCCAGGCCGAGAGAGAGCCGCCACCCCCACCGCGGGATCCGCGCGGCGCCGTAGTTTGTCAGGTTGGCCGCGAGGTTGCCGATGCCGAGGAAGAGCTGGAACCCCGTCGTGAACGCTCCCCGCCACTTCGCCGGCGCCGTCTCCGCGAGGTACACCGGCGCCGCCTGCCCATGGCCATGCACGTACATCACACATTCACCCCAGCGCGTTTGTACACGTAGCATACAATCGTCATCATGCCGTCATGCAACAATTAATAGCGTTCGGTCGTCATGTCATGAACTCATGATGCAACAATTAATGTCACTTAGTTAACTAGTGTCGATGTGATTGATTAATTCACTAACTATGCAAGGCAAATGACACTTTCCTGTTTGGCGACTTTCTATGACCGCTAGATATTCTCAGCACTTACAATGCCCCGAAGAGCACCAAAATTCTCTAGATTTTGAAAATATGAAAACTCATCTACTCCTCAATATATACTAGGAAAATTTGAAAACTCATCTACTCCTCAATATATATCAGTAGCTCAGAAGCTGGTTACCATTAATTTTTTTATTTTGCCAGATTATTTAGCAATGTGTCATTAAAAATTAGCAGCAGAAATTATCCATCACTAATGATTTTTAATTTATTATTATCAAAATTATAATATATCTATTTTTATTATAAAATAATCTTACAGAGTGTTAAAATGAAACGATATTTATATAAACCAATACTCAACACACAATTAGGATATCAATTATTTCTAAGGAATTTTACACATTTCAGCTTTTAACACATTAACTAAGAAGTTGTTAGGGCAGTTTTATATTCTAAAAAGCAGTAAGTGAGTATCTAATTGGTGAGAATCTGAAAAAACTGATGTTTTTTACTTATATATTCTAGTTCATTTCTAAATTCTATGGCTATTGAGTCTTAGGTCCCGTTTGGATGCAAGAATAGTTTCGGTTTCTGGCTAGAATCACATCCAAACGATGTTTTTGTGAAGTGTCTCGAATCAGAAATGTTTCTCTTTTCTACACTAGAAGTGAGAATCACCGAAAAGGGTGTTTCACACTAATTCTAGTTTATTTCAGGAGAATCTAGAGTTGTAGCCAAACGATTTCACAGGTGATTCTGATTTAGGCTTCAGAAACATTTTTGGACAGAATTTAGATCTGAAACGTTTCTATGAGAATCTAGATCCCTATCTACAACCTGGGTGTATAATTTGAACCATTTGAGCCTGCTTTAAATTATAGAAGCAGCTTAAAGCTGCCAGAAGCTTTGAGATCCTCAATCAATCAGCTAGCTGATTCCAAGAATCTCCCTAAATAACACGCCCTTAACTCGTGAGTCGTGACGGGATCATGTGAGCTACCACACCAGAGTTGCAACCAATTAAAGGGAGGAGTAGAGTGATGGTTGCCATGTGAGACGTGAGACGGTGAGAGAGATGCGTCGACTCGAAACCAGCCACTCGCCCCAGCTAACTCGAGGGACAGCGAACAGACGAAGCAAGGCACAACTACCTACCCTTCCAAGTTCCAAGTTCCAATCTGCATCTGCATTCATGGCCAACTACTCCCTTTGGTGATCATGAATCTATCCCTTCATGCATGTCCTTTCAAGTAATTTGCCTAGACAAGCTGACATGGACCTAAAACTTGTGAAATTTGTTCTTCTCTGCAGAGCAAAGCACTATGTGACTATGTCTGTATCTTTTCCAGGATTCGGAACTCGTAGTTAAGAGACGGTAAGTATGGTTTTCTTAGGGCGGTTTACATTTGGGAAAGGCAGGTTCAGCTGGGTTCAAATCATCAAACTATCGATCACTTCATTACACGCTCTACGTAGATCACACGCGTCAGAATGTTGAGGCAATATTATTGCACTTGAAAAAAGAAGTTCCAATTAACTGCTCTTCTGGTCCAGAGACTAATTACAAGCACATTTCCTAGCAAAAAAAACAAGAATTTTAACAACACTTCCCTTGTCGTGTAAAAGATTCCCCATTGGAACTTCCTTTTTCTGAATTCGAACTTCGAATTTTGAATTATCCGCCGTCATATTGAAATAACAAATTACTGATTTGGCAATGACATGGCCTGAGCTACGAAATCACTCAATTCATACCCATTTGTTGGATCCACACTTAGTTTAATTTCATTGATGAAGGCTGTATTGACAAAAACTAGAGTGGATTCAACCCAGGATGTATCTGGGACTGTTTAAGTGAACCGAATAGAATATAATTTGAGGGGGGGTTAAAATTAGAGAAACAAACGGATTTTAGAGCTGATGCGAACTTTTTTTCATGCTAGTAAACTTTGGTGATTACTTTATTGGCTATTGGTTATTTTCCCTCTACACTTAAAAGAGTGTTTTTTTTTGCTGCGCAAGTGTCAAACTAGCTAGAAAAATTGTTCATCTGTACTCCCTGCCTTTTTCATGGCAATTAGTTTATCTGTACTTTTTTTAGGGCAATTAGTTCATTTGTTACCCGTAGATTGTAGCGGTAGTGTTTCCACTTGTACGTTCCTAAATCCAAAAAGATCACTCGTCTTAATTTGACCCTGAACCCTGCTTTCATATGTAACTCTGGGCTGCAACACTCTTAAGCCAGGACGCATCGGATGATATACCCTCTCGTTTTCATCTAATTATCACCATTGACTATCGTGTCTAAGGACACTTTCTTTTGTATTCACTCTGTTTCGTATTATAATTATTTGTTTCATGTTATACATCATTTGAATTTTTAAAGTCAAAATTTTCTAACTTTTTGTAAGTATAAACAAATATATATATTAGCATCTCCAACATTTAATAAACATTATATTAAAATATATTTACATTAGATTTAATTAAACTAATTTAATGTTGTAGTAGTTAGTATTTTTTTACAAAAGTAATCAAAAATAGACAAGTTAAAAAACTTATTATACGTATCGGAAGAAGTACAATTTAAGTGGTAAAATTATTTGTATTCGTTATACCTGTCATGGTCAACAGTAACAAGTATTCCTTGCATTTAATGTTATAAGTTTTTATAAAGCAATTTTATAGAAAAATATATCTGTAACAATTATAATATCAAATTAGTTTTATTTAATTCATCATAAAATATTATTATATATTAATAGTATATTTATTTGATATTATATATATAGACTTAGTTAACAGGAGAATACGAGCGAGAGAAATTTAACCTAAAAAGCGGAGGAAGTAAATGAGAACTGAGTAGCAATTAACAAGTGTTTGTTCGGTGCACGTGTGAGAAGGTAGGCAAGGCTCGTGTGGTCACGCCAGGTAGTGGACCGCTTCATCCGATGTGCTGCGTGAATTGGGGATCCATCGATCTCTTGTTCTAATGCAATTTATCTACGTTGATCAGTAGTTGGTTGCTATTCAGCTAGCGGATGGGACGAACAACAGAGTCCATTTCGTGTGCTAATCCAAGTGATTAATTGCCTGCGTGTTGTATGAGAAATCGGCGAGTGATTTCGAGGAGGGGATCGAGTTAGTTGATTAGACACGGACCTGGTTGGTGAAGCCGATGCCGAAGCCGAGCAGCATGCGGCCGACGATGAGCATGGCGACGTTCACGGCCGCGGCGTTCACGGCGGCGCCGGCGAAGAAGAACGCGCCGCCCGCGAGCATGACGGCCTGCCTCCCGACCGCCCTGGTGACGCGTCCAGCCGCCAGCGACGCGGCCAGCCCGGCCAGGTACAGCGACGACGTGAACGCCGTGAGCACGTGGCTGTCGTAGACGCAGTACTCGTCCCGCCGCGCCGCCGCCATCCGCCGGAGCACACCCGGGAAGAAGGCCTCCAGGAACGACTCCATCGCCGTCACGCCCCCTAATGATCACCCAAGATCGTCAGACAGATTACTTCCACCTGACGCGCGTCGCCGTTAATAATTAGTTTGCAGTTTGCACGCTGGTCGAGCGCCCGCGTGCACCGTGCACGTACCGGAGATGCCGATGTCGTAGCCGAAGATGAGGCCCCCGGAGGCGGCCATGAGGCAGGTGACCACGACGGAGAATGTTATGCCGCCGCCGTAGTCGGCGGACGGGGCGCCGGCACCGGCGAACCCGCCTCCAGCCATCGCGCGTGGCTTCGTGAGTGCCCCTGGTTGTCACGCAGTAGCCTCTCACAGGGGTGGTGGTGTTGTCAGCTACTAGCTGAACGGTGGTGTGTCTATATGTCAGGTAAGCCACAGTAATCGCGTACCAAACTATCCAAGAACCCTTTATTATACATTTAGAGCGGAATTATTCAGTTTCACCTAAAAATTTGTGGTAGTTTTAGTGAGTTAACAAAAAACCTAGATACTCAAATGAATAAAACTTATTTAGTTTTAACTCTGCCATACTCCAACTTATTTGGGATTAAAAGCTTTTAAAAGAAGAAGAAAAACTCGATGGCGCACTGCTGCCGATCAGATTGCGACGGTGGTTGCTGGGGATGGAACTGATGCACGCCTGCAGGCTGCCGTTTGCGGTCGCGGCGTGGCTTGGGTACTTCTCAATCTGAGAGATGATATAGGCTTATGATCAGTTAATAGCTAAAGGTCAAAAGACAGTGCCGTACGTGTGGTGTGGTTGCTAGCTAAACGTTGTCAGATAACAAGACATGCATCCGCCTAGCTTTCGTCAGGGCTTTTTCTGTTTTCTCCCTTTGCCGTAGCGAGAGCCTGGCTCGGCTTACAAGCGTATTAGGAGCGAGAAATTTGATCATATATCTTCTATTTATATAAAAATTGAGGATTTATTCTTTTAGTCCGTATGTTATTTATCTAAAATAATCTCATATGTCAATGATATGTTAAGGATAAATTATCAATTTTCCATCTAAAATTCATATATTCACACTATCAACTTTCTAAAATACCAAATATCATACTAAAAAAAACATTATGAGCTGAAACGGTAAAATATAGATCATGATTGCGAGACAACGAGCAGCTTATGAGTTGAGCTGAGCCAAGTCCTAGACTCCTAGCTCACGTGAGCATGAGTGGTAAGCATAGCCTCCTGCATGTTCATGTTCGTGGCTTGCGAGCATGGCACCTAACACTAGTAGTGTTTTGTTGGTTGAATAAAGCTGAACGGTACAAGATCGTCTTGGATGGTTTAATTTGAGATAAGATGGTCTTGAATGAGGTGATACAAATAGATTATTTGGTTGGATGTATGGAATAATACATGAATATGTTGGTTGGACGTACGGGACAGTACACATATATGTTTAATTGCTTACAAAGTATATATTATACCTATTTATAGCTAATTAATTTTTTATAATTATATTTTTATATTTTTAACTATCAATAAACAATGCTAATTAGTATTAATCTTTAGTAATTATCGTTAATGATAACTTAAGCTATCACTATTCATCACAAAATACCTATAATAATAACTAGTTATGGCTAATAACATCTAATTATAATTAATTTTTAGTTAAAAATACTTAATAACCACTAATCTTAACTAATCATAGATAATTAGCATAGTTAATAGAACCTGGACCGATGTCGTTCACTTGTTTTTTACGCACAGAAACAATTTAGTATTTAGAAGAAATATTTTAAGAATCTAAATCAACCATCTGGCCGGCTTCACGCAATAACGTACTTGTTTTTTGAAGCTATCGAAACACTACCTTGTTTTGTCGCAGCAGATTATACAAGAAGTCAAACAGATTTCGGTCGCTCGCGTTAGTTAGTTCTCGCGTGGGCACGTCGAGTTGTTTTCTCAACAACTCCCATGCAAGCTTGCAAGCGGTACAACCAACTCCCAGTCTGCCAAGAAGAAGTGGGTAAACAAAAGCTGTTCATCACAACAAATCTGGAGGAGAGTGGTAGCAGGAATATCATATCGGCCACGAGAAAAAGCACGCTCCTCAGCGGGACAGCGAAGACGACTCGCCCGCCAACAGTTTGCAGGCTTGCAGGTGAGCCCTAGTCCCCCAACTGAACACCACCAAATAGTTATTGGGCTTGTGCGGCATCTGTGTGGATGCTTGTATATTGCTTTTTGGGCCTGCAACCTGTATTGGACAAGGATCTGCAGTCTCTGGCCTGATATGCTGGAGGCCTGGAGCTTCAGAAATTTCCACCAGAGGGAAATTCCAAAACAGAGAGTTCACAAAATCTGAAAGGAAATGTCTGAAATTTTTCAAGCTAGGAGAAAAACAGAAGTAAATATAAATTTATTTAAGAAATTGAAAAAATGTTTCATATATTCTATCGGTGTACTAGATATAAAATGCCCCTTAAATATGAAAATAAATCTATATACAAAAATCATGTATATATATGGTGGGGCATATAGCCGTATATAGAAGCGATATAATGTCACGAAGAGTCTAAGTAGGACGTGATCGCCTAATATGGCAGGTCATCGAAATCTTACTTGGAGAAGGTTAAGAAATATCAATACCTAAAAGGATACAATGGGCTATGAGTGTAAATACAGAGGCTCTATGACCAAAAGGGATCAATCCAATACATACTAACTCAACTCAAGAAGATCTCACAGAAATAGAAGTTCACGACTACGACATAGATTGCTACAAGCCCTTAACCAATTATCTTGACGAGATAGTTATATCTAGATTAGAACTTCCAATCCACATAGTATATAATGCATATCTAGATATATATGTACAAATAATATGTGGGGCTATTACTTTACCAGGAGCCCAAACTTACATAAAAAATATTTACCTCTCTATAGGTGTACGAGGGTCTATGAATATATTCCTTGACACAAATCACCCTAAGTATGCACCGACATATTTTTCAAATTTTACGGATATAATTTGGATTTTTTTTCAAGATAAAACCTAGAAAATTGGTGTGGGCCTGGCCCCAGGCCTCAGCCTCTGCTAAAATTGTTGGATACAATCATACAACAGCCAAATTGTAGCAATTAGTCGTCAACCTATATGTGTTGCTCGACCTCTTGTTAATAATTACAAAATTTATCACTAATAAATATCGAGCAGTTTAAAATCTTAATTATATTCTTTATTTTGTAATTCCAAATTTAGTAATTAATAAATATCAAGTTGAAGTCAGGTTAGTGTTATATATATATTCATGATTTAATAATTTTTAAAATTTTAATTGATAAAATTTATTTATACTCGCTTTGGAGTATCAATTATAGCTTTTTATGATTTAATAATTGTGAAATTTATAATGGATAAATATTAAGTTATATTTGTTAGATATATAATAGACAAGATAGCTTTAGAAAGCATCCACGGAGTTAAAGGTAGATTCGTTCGTAATGTAAATGGCCCATAGGATATACGGTCATGATTGTATTTGTATGAGTCATCTAATCAACGACCAAATTCTTCTGGTCAATGTGAAAGCTCTCTCAGAGTGGTAAATTAGTATATGTATAGATAAATAGATATATCCACATGTGTCCTCTAAGCCTTCCTCCGTACGCGTTAGTCACCTTGGCCTGGATTTCAATTTTCAAGGTCTTTTCTTTGTGATGTCAGCGCATCATAAAAGATAAGCTCGATCATGTAGTACTGTACCATCCTGCCGTGTGATACACACGTAAACATGTTTGACTTGGTACCAGCTCAATGGCCTGTCCAACTAATATCCGTGAACGTACTATGTTGATTGAGAACAGTGATCCATAAAATCTTTCGGAAAAAGTCCGACTGCTCCGATATGAGAACTGTTCAAATGCATGGTATCATCGATCACTCTCTGACGGACACCCGTGTACAGTAACCGGCACGGTCATAGTGCGCTTGTCTCTTGCGAGCGGTGGGCGACGGCGTAATTTGGGTTTCGGAGTGTGCATCTCAGCGTACCTCTCGACTGAATAGTCGCCTCGCTAGCTAGAGGCCGCAAGCTCCTCCGTGTGATAGGTTAAGCACGTGGAATGCGCAGGCTTGCGTAATTTTTTGTGTCTTTTCCCGCGTTGTGACGCCGAGTGTGTCGGGCTGTTCGTACGTACAGGTTATATAGGCGCAGCAAACTGCAGGTCGAGTAGCCAACAGGCGAGCAAGTCGATCTGAGACTTACGTCCGTCCCGGCCGGCCTTGGCAGAGCAGAGAGGCAAGCTCGCCGGCGGTGGCATGTTTGTGGCGCCGGGCCGGCCGATGGAGGGAGCGCTACGGTGAGTAGCAACCATTACTTCATTTCTTGGAAGTTGTTTGTTGTGGCTTTTTCGCCTGCAATTTAGCGAGCGAACTGGCTGTGAAGATTCAGCTCGGTTCAGACTTTGTCTCTCAGTCCCTGCATAACTCTATCTTGTGCAGAGAACAATATCTTGGCTCAAAAACAATGGAGAGTGAGAGAGTGTGAGGGAGAGGGAGTCGGTAAACAGTCCATTATTATCAGGATTCAGGATAAGACAGGGCTGGTCTGGGCGAATTCAGAGTTGAATTATGGTTGCCATGGGCCTTTGTGTATGCCCCAGCATCTGTGCTTCAGCTCAGCTCATGTCAGGTCAGGGTATAGCTAGACAAGTAGGTACCTGTTGTTTCATTGGCTAAGATCAAGTTTAATGACGCAGGCACTCTAGGGGTTAGATGTAAAACTTGCCATGTCAGCTACTAGAGCTAGCAAAATAGGATTTAAAATTCTCTAACACTGTCATTGACACATAGACCTAATAGTGTTAGTACTCACGTGTCAGTGCCACAGTCACTGTGAAGTCGACCATAAAGAAACTTATTGAAGAAAATACTTTCACTCTAAATAAGGTTTTAATAACAGCATTACGAAGTCCCCTCCGAAGCTAAAGTCAACGCTTCGACGAGTGTCGCGACGGAGTTCCTTGTAGATCAACGGTTCGAAGCTGTCCAGCAAGCCGAAGCCTCCCTTCCTCTAAAGGGCTGCGAAGCTTGAAACCGCTTGGAGGTAACGTCAAAACTATGGGCTCCCTGTCCTCTACGATGAGACATGTGTTTTACCGTGTTCATACTAACTGTTATCAAACTGCCCCTATGTAATTCACTGTGCACACTGTAATAGTCGGTTGAGCGTAGGGATAACTTAGTATTACCCTGTTGTTACTGCGTCTATAAATACCCTCCCCTTTATAGGAGAGAAGGGATCGGACACTTGAGGTGTTAATTAATACAACTTCCGTTCGAAGGCTATTATCCTCTAAGGAGGCCTCGGGCACTGTTCGAACCCATATAGACTTTTTGAACTCTTTGAGGTTTTAACTCTAAAACCTGTTGCGTATTTCTGTATTACGCCAATAGTTAGCGTCGTCTGTGGGGATCTTGGTTCTAAGCTAGCCTCTCTATCACCAACCTTCGTACCATGCTTCGAAGAAAAGTAAAAGCGCAGCTTCTGCTCGGAGGTCCCTTTGAGTCTCACAGGCCTCGCTGCGTCCAGAGGATCCCCCTAGGCTGGCGCACAAGACCTGTCGGACCTAGTGGGCCTCCCTACGGTAGACACTGGTTTAAGGGCTATGGAGCTCACCATAGACCTTCTTGCAGCAAACATCAATCCAGATGCTGCGGGGCACACCACAAGCCTCCCAGCGGTTGACACCGTCCTAAGGATCGAGGAGCACATATCGGTCCCCTCTTCGGTAAACGACGTCTCTAGACCTATGGGCCCAGTGCACGAACCCTCTGCTGGCTGCGAACCGATTATGCTCGGTCACTTGATCCAGGAGTATACTCCAGAGGAAACGAAGCCTCCGACGACGCGTAGGCCTCCGAGCTGCCCTTACTGAAAGCGAAAGTCATAAGGTGACAGTAAAACGCGGCCATTCAGGCGCGCATCCCTAAAGCTCCCGAAGACCCTCTGAGGCCACCGACCATCGTCACCATGAGCGATCATGGCGAGCAGGAGCCCCAAGAGCGGAGGCAGAACGCCTCCTTCGATGAGAGATCACCACTGTACCCAGATTTGCAGATGGTGCGCTTCTACTCGAAGTTCCAAGCCGTGAAGCTGCCCAAGTACTCCGGGGATTCGGACCCCGACGAATTCATGCGCTCCTACGCCCTCGCAATCAAGGCTAGCGAGGCGAGAGAGATACCATGGCAAAATGCTTCCTGTTGACCCTCGAAGGTATAGTCCTTCGGTGGTTCTGGTTCCTAAAGCCCGGCTCCGTAAAATCATAGGATCACCTGCGAAGAAAATTCACGAGTAATTTTCAAGGAACCTACGTGGCACTCATGTCCACCGAAAGTCTATTTTAAGTAAAGCAGCAACCTAGAGAGACCCTGCGGCAATATTTCTAGCACTTCACCTTTACGAAATCGCAGATCAAGGGGCTTTCCACGTCTTCGGTGGTCGACGCTGCTCGCGAAGGCGTCACCAACCCGGGCCTCCTCGACAAGCTTTATAGGAAGCTCATATCTTCGGTGACCCAGCTTATGACGTACTTTGAGGAGTATGCCCGCTCTAAAGAAGGGCAGCTCTAAAGAAGTGCCACCATCGCTCAAGTTCAAGCCCCGAAGGTATAGGCTCCGAGCCTCCTAAAATCAACGTACATGAAGTACCAGCCTTTGGAGTCAAGACGAAGCAAGAAACACTTCCATAGTGAAGTGCTAAATATCACCGGATCAAGGGCTCCGAAGCTCCGGTCCGCCCCGTGCCGTCGAGCTCAGGTAGTCGCTCCTCCATCCCAGCGTCGTGTGGATTCGTAAAACTACTGTGGACCGGTTACAGTAATCCGGACGGCCGTGAACCGGGGTGATTTGACGGTGATCGGATCAGTTCTCTCTTCACTTCTTTCCTCCGCTCACTGTCCGATCCTTTATGTGATATGTCCCTCCTATGACCAGCACCTGCTCCTAGGACATGTTCTTGAGCAAGTTGCCAACTGCAAGCACCTTATCTTTTGCAAACACGCGCGCGCGCGCACAAACAAGCACTTGGTGAATCTATCGGAAACAAGAGCTTGTTAAAAGCAGGATTACTTTCTCGATAAAAGCAGTAGACTCATTCAGCACTCGCGCTTTGGATATGGTTCCTTGACTCAAACCTCATCATTGTAACATGACTTGATACCTTGCTGAGTTGCCTGCAGACGGGTCTGAACTTTCTCAAGAGATGCATTGTTGTGTAGGATGTTCGCACACGTGGCTTCCATATCAGCACATATCGCTGGCAGGGGCTGCCACGTCACCGGCACACCGGAGCGTGCGCCGCTCGTGCTGATTGGCCACACCGTTTCCATTATTGGTGGGGCTATTCCAATTATTGCCATCGACTATGGCGTACTCGTCGGATGCTGGATGCGGCACATGTTCGAAGTTGTCCAGGTTAGTTGCTCAACAGTGTGAATAATTCTTTTTCCTGATGACCCCACTGCAAATCTCAGTGTTAATAATGAGAGGGAAACTTTGGAATCGATTTTTGGATTATCCGGTGCTCAATCCCAGATGCTCTGCAAGTCTGCATGCATGTCTAATTAAAATGCAGAAATTTGTCAGAGTAAATTGATTTGCCGTGCCATGATCAAATCCTAGAGTGGCTCATCTCCATTATGCTTGGATTAGAGCACCTGCAGCTAGTATTGAGACGGGTGACCTCGTGAAAGTTCTTCTATTGCATCTCCACCACGAAGCTTTTAATCAAAATCAGGCATATGACTTTCTTCAAAAAAAAAACTTAGATAATATCGGTTCTTTGGTACCCGATCTCTACAAGTTCACGGCGATTCACATGCCAGGTTGCGGTGAAAAAAAGTTCATCGTCGTAGCTGGCCTGAACGATGGCGAGCCCTAGGCGAAATCCATCGTCCACGACGACGACCTCCGCGACTGGCATTTGTGTCTTTTGACGCCGGATTTCCTCGACAGCGACCAGATTTACGCCTTCCTAGTGCTCCAGTGCGTGTAGTGCAGTCAAGCTGGTTAATTTCATTCCGATAGCCATTTCGGTTTAGTTTTAGAATAGAATATTTTGGTACCGGCCAATACCGGTATACCGTTTGGGGTCTAATAAAATAATATAAATATATTTAAAATATATATTAATATAATCAAATATGATATATTTCAATATATTGATATCCTAAATGTATAGCTTAAATATAACATAATATATAGCTTATTATAAGTAATATGTAACACATATATAACAAAATTCAAAATATAATTTTATCCGGTATGGCCGGTATGGATCAGAATGGCTGGTATGGACCGGTATTGATCGAAATGATTGGCATTGACCGGTATTGAAAGCGAAACGGTACGTTACTTAATATATATCAGTTTGAGTAACGGAATGGTACATATCGGCCATTTTGATCAATACCGAAACAAAATTGATAAGCTTGGGTGCATTAGTGCACCCAGCTCGAAGGCCCATGCGAAACAGAGGAATGACGTCTCCCTGAGAAAGCAGCCGGCTCGGTGCAGCCGTGGCCGCTCGTTCTGGCGGGTCGTGGCGAGGAACGAGCGGTGCCTGACGTACACCATTGTGGTGGCGACGCTGCAGCTGTTCTTGCACCGGACTGGAGCCAACGTCACCACGCTGTTCCTGCCGATGCTGTCACAGGCGACGGGCTGCAGGAGATGGGCGGTGGCGCTGGTCGGCAACGCCGTGCTGGTGCTGGTGAACGCCGGCGGCATCCTCGGGTCGGCCGTCGCGGCGAGGGTGTACGGCCGCGAGGTCAGTGTGTGGTCGGCGGCGTGCTCGTTATGTTCTGCCAGGTAAACTTGCGTAGTACATGTCTCCTTACCCTACTGGCTGACGAGTGACGTCACGTGTTCGACTAAACGTACGTACGTTGCTGTACCAGGTGGTGATCCCAGCGGCCATCGAGAAGCACGCGGTGATGCAGGGCGGCGGCGCGGGGCGGATGCCGGCGGGGTACGCGGCGGCGACGTTCTTCCTGGCGTGCGTCGCGTCGGGCGGGTGCGGCTGGTCGTGGGGCGCGCGGTTCTGGGACGTGCCGAGCGAGGGTGTCCGGTCGGCGGGGGACGCGGCGGGCGCGTCGCTCGGCTTCGCGCAGATGCACTGCTTCCTGCGGATGCTTCGCCAGCTCAAGCACGCCGCGCTCGCGTACTACGCCGTGTGGATCTGGTCGTGAAACGCACGCCTCGTGTCACCATCGCCGACCGTCGCCATCGTCGAACGACCCCTGCCGGCCTCGATCGATCGAGCCTGCGGATGCGATGCATGCACGGACAGGCAGAATCGCCGTGCGGCGGGTCAGCTCGTGCATGCAGCTGCGGTCTGCTCGCCGGCCGTTGATAAAGACGGGGACTTGATCGCGGGGGCACTCGAATTTCTTTCCACAAACGGTGGGTGATCAGGAAGACGGGTTTAGTGCTTTAGCATCGTGTGCGCAACCATCTACCCACCAATCCATTCTCTGTGGATCACCGGTGCATGCATATGTATCTACTCGCACGAACAGCCATCCCTTTTCAAATTTTCTTTGGGAGTGTGCACTACACGACTGTACATATGACGGATCAATCCAAACCACCAAATTGCCAGACATTGCTTACGTTGCGATGTAAGATCGCAGGAGACTTGCACCATGATGTCTCCACGGAATGAAATTTCAGAATTTTCGATTCTTTGCAGATGCTCTCACAGAAAGGTGCATGAGGAAAAATAGGAAATATTCTCGTGGTACGAACCCACCAAATTAAAATCACATAGAAACTTCAATAATCTAATAATAGAGGACACAGCATAACTAAGAACATAAATAATGGATAGCGTAGTAGACGACAGAGGTGGTGAAGAGAGAGCTAAGCGGAAGAGCTTTATTAAATTACCAGAGCCTCACGTAGCACTAATTCATAAAGAGTTCTCAAGAACTTTAAAGTCTATTAACGCGAATTTTTTTCCAATCTTAAAAGGAAGAAATTCCCGGGTCCCCCTTCTGGCGGTCTGGCCCTCTACACCGATTTGCTCAGCTGGAAACAGACGAAACACTACGGATACGCTACACCCTTTACGCCACTTCCCAATCAGCCCGCGCTCCATCTCGCGACCACAGTGCACGGCACAGATGCTGCCCTCGAAAAACAAGACACGAATACGAAACTACGGATACGATGCCCTGATGCTAACCTACAACCCAGAGAAAAAGTATTTCAACGAGATACATCATTTGTGATTTGTAAGTGTAACATCCGAGATCAAAAGGAGCGAAACAAACCACACGACCAGAGCCACCCGGTGCGTGCGTTTCTCATCAGTCGCCCAACGGCGCGAACCGACGGGCCGATCGAGTGACGGCCTGACGTTGAAGCGCGCCGCGAGACGCACGACGTCGACGTCCCGGACGCACTCCGCTGTTCGGGTGACCCGGCGAGACAAGGGAGTGGGGGCCGGGCGGCGGTTTCGTGGGTTATCTTTTCGATCGGCGGCAGCGGCTGTTTTGTCAACGGCGGAATGATTGGCGCGTCCCGGCCGGCCACCACACGCGCGCCGGGCCGGGTGGGTGGGACGACGATCGTCGGCGCCGGTGCAATGTTATGTCGCCATGCACGAGGGCTCTTGCGTTCGGGGGAGGCAGCGGCATGTGTGCGTGCATGGCCGTGTGCCCGGGTGCACACGACGACGCGACTCCACTCCACTCAGCCGCACTGACCAGTGAGCAGGTGACGTGGGGATCGAAACTAGTACCGTAGTACGAGTCCACCCAAAATCTTGGAACCGTATCGGAGGCTACATGCACCGGCAAACAGGAATAGATCTTGTGGGAGAAAAACGGCGATACGCAGCGAGTAGCGAGATCTGTGAGGCAATACTGTGACAGAATATGTACTGTTCTTTGTAGATCCGACAGCTGGAAATCATCCAAAGGCCTTTACTTCCCTTGTGCAGAGAATCTGGCTCCCAAAAATCACTAGTCCATAAAGTTGGAGTCCAAAATCTAGTTCTTGAATGCTTATCATAAGACTTTTATCAAGTGCAGCAAAAGTTTGACTGCTAAAAACATAAGTGCGCAAAAACTAGGACCAGTTTTAAAAAGAGCAATGTTGAGACAGCATAGCTTTCCTTAGCTTCAAATTTTCAACTGCCTGATCAGAATCCTGACAGTGCGATAGAGACGGCTGAGAGCTAAGAACACTAATTAAGTTTTCCAGCGCCTGATGAGTGCCATTCAGGAGGCCTTTCGGTACCTCCTGAGCTTTCTTTTTCTCACGGTGCGAGCTGCTCGACAGAGAAAAAGAAACCCATTTAGCCATGCACTTCCACTATTTTTCTGCGAGCTCCCTGTAAAATTCGTACTCAGTGTCAAAGTGCATGCTGTTTTAATCTCGCCAATTCAGCAGAAAAGGACATAATGTAATTATCCAACACGCAGCAAGTGCTAGCAGTGGCGCAGTGCCTCCAATTACGCCCGTGTGCACCAGTTCCTCGGATTACTCATGAGCTGACAAGTTTGTCCTTTCACACAGGATGCCCCTACCTCTCCTCCTGGTGAAGTTTTTGTGCTGAGCCCACTTGGTAAACACATGCTACAATGCCAGTTCTTTTTCATATTAGCAGGTACGCAGCCCACAGTGATGAGGCAACCACACTCCACACACATCTCATCGAATACGGATATATAGTGCATCTTACACGCGTGTAATCTGCATCCTTTAAAAATATGGTGCATGCACACTGCTCGATGTGCAGTGTGATGCAGCAAACAGTGAGGCATGTGCGCAGGCAGGCAGAGGCAGCTGATCAAATTCAGAACCGGAACACACGCTGCGCTCTGCGCCGCGTGACCCCGCGTACGTAGAGCCACTCGTGTCGCGGTCTCACTCGCCTAACCCAAAGAGAGAGAGCACGATGCGTCGATGTGATTGGTACTACTGCCTGGTATAGCTGGTACTGCAAGCTTGCTTAGGTTGGGGACTTGGGGCTAGCCAGAGCACGACAGCCATGTTCTATTGGAGCGTGCACCACCATGGCGAGCATTACCCGTCCGTCCTCTCTATCAAGACACGCGGATGTGATATGGGTGCTCTCAACTCAAAAAAAGAAGAGAGACGTTTCCAACTATGAGAAGCCATAAACTTTCAACTCTCTTTCTTCTCCTCCAAAAAATAAATTAGGCTTTCAACTCGTTTCGCTTGGGATAATTCTTAGAAAAAATCAAATCAAGTGCTATCTCCATTTTCAGTTGGGAGCCTTCACGGTACGAGAGATATCTCCTAAAAAGGTAAAAGGTAAGAGTTATAATTAATTTTAATCATTCATTATATCTGATTAAATAAATTAAATATTAATTAAATTTGTAGGTACATGCACAGTCGTTTACCTCACTGATCCCTACGCCCCGGCCGGCACTGCCTCTCACCTGATGTTGCCCCGCCCCCAGTCGGCATTGTCCTGTAACCGACGCCGCCCTGTGCCCCGACCGGTGCTGCCCCACGGCCCTGCTCTGGTCTGTGCCGCACCACGCATAGAAGGGAGCAGGAAGAAAGGAGGAAAGAAAAGAAAGAAAAAAGAGAAAATGGAGTGAAATAAAAAAGAAAATATAAGATGATCATGACCTGTTATCTTTAGCTAATATGTTAGCTTCTTTAAATCATAATTGTTAAATCTACAATGATTAATAGTACTCGTTTATTTGCTTATGCCTTAAAATTTCCCTTTCAGTGTTTGCTTTTGAAGCAATAAAAAACTGATACACTCCGGCTTAAACTAGAACACTTTGAAATTGGGAATGAATCAAGAAACCTTTGTCAAATCTAATTAGGCAGTACATGTCGCTGTACGCCTGTACTGAAATTTTTTCTTTCCGTTTGACGTGCAGACAAGGTGCATCCGCTCCGCTTTTAGCTAGGCCAGCCGCGCTAGGGAAACCCGTTATAAATTGACCCATAATTAAACTCATTTTATTATTTCCAAAGCCGCATGTGTGTAGTCATAAATTATTAATTCCAATAGAGATATTCTCTATTACTTTAGACATGCCTATTGTGGCTGATCCTACTCTCGACATTTGCTAATGCTGGGGTTCTCGTCTGAACAACTTTTTGTTGACTTGTGTAATTATAAAAGTTTCGGCCGGTGTTCTTCGCCGGCCCGACGGGGAAAAAAGGCGCGCAAGTGATCGGAACGGGTGCTGCTTTGGTCGTCATCTGTGGTTGCGTATCATCCGAAGTTTCCAAGCTGAATTTGTTGAAGCCAGCTAGCTATTGGATTGATCCATCCATCGGTTTGCATCCATATTTATATCGATCAATGGTACTATTGGAGAATTAATCGACAGGCGAGTCTCAACTGAACCGTGCGTGTACGCACCATCGAGCAGCAGACAAGCTAGCTAGCAAATTAACCTGCACATATTTCTTCAGAGGAAAACTTGGACTACGGTACTACACATCTGTCAACCTATGGAACTGAGGTGTACAGGAGTGAATTACACATGTACCTAGGATTTAGACGTTTTTTGGAAAATATATCAAAATTGAGTGATTTCGTAAAAATGATTCATACTTTATTGCTTTGCATTTTTGCTATTTTTCATGATTAACATTTTTTATATTTTTTAAATGATTTTGTCTCTGGACCGCTCTAGCCCGCACCACCGTCTGGTGTCGCCAACAGGTAGCCATTGACATGATACATTCCTATGTACCGGTCTTGACGATGTTCTTGAGCATAATGAAAATGACATTGTCGGGTGAGGAGCAGAGAGGACGAAGTTCAGATTGTCCAACGGATGTTCTCAAGGGTTGGCTCGATAGTGGTGGTTTAGAGGAGCTTGGCTTTACCGAGCCATACACGGTTATACTAATCGCTGATGAATGAGACCTGGAAGGTGAGCATGACAAGTGACTAGGCACAAGGCACCTAGAAGGGACACGGTGGCAGCTGTATGGACTAGAGTTGCCCATGGACAAAATCATTCCAAAAATATGAAAAAATAGCAAAATGAAATGTTAATCATGAGTGACAAAAATACTAAGAAACAGTGAAGTATAAGATATTTTTACCAAATGGCTCGACTTCAAAAAAATTCTAACTTCGAAATACATAAGTAATTTCCTCATGGCACAGTTGGGTGCATCGGTAAAACCACAGATGATAATGTGTAGCTAACTTTATATACATGTCAGCTACATGACATCAAGGGCCTGTTTGGTAGACCTTTCAAAGAAGCTTCCCGTCTGAAATCAGGGGAAGCTCTGCCAAATAGTAGCTTTCAGCTTTTAGCTCTCTGAGTGGAATCCTAGAAGTGATTCTCTAAAATGAATAAGAAGCTGAGGAGCTGGAAAAAAGTAGTTTCCCACAGAGCATCACTTTTCGTTGCTCTGAAAGCTCTGCTAAACAGATCCCAAATGTCAGTCCACCATAGAGCACAGATGCATTGCACAAGGCAGGAACTTGCGATATGTGCAAGGGGTGCCACATCTATGATAGGTGACGAGCGTCCAATCAGGTTGGCCAACCTGAAAGAGGCTGGTAAAAGGTATGTGACTAATTTAGTATCGGATCTCATCAGAACTTTAAAATTAAAACGTATTCAGACGAGAGCAGTACTAGAATGAACGACCTCATGATAAGTCTTTATAAACTGTACGTACATCTATCGTCAGCTAGCCGGTCATTGCATCGGCAACACGGTGACGAGTCACGACGACGTGTCGAGATACTGCTGGTTTATTGCGACACCAGCTTCGCATACCGTGCGTGATCCGGTGAGACGAAATTTTGTCACCTCCTATTCCTGGGATGCCCTGATCTGATCTGTGGGCGGCATGCAGATAAGGGAGGTCGCGCGACGCAACACGTTCCTTTTGTGAAAGTAGTGCTAGTTACATGTTACAATTACAATTCATATAAATTTCAACTTTATTTAATTTTATATAAATTATAGAAACAATTGTTACCTTTGTTCTAAAATATAAAGTGTATATACCATTTATTAGTATTATGTATGTTATATAATTAAATTTATATTTAAAAATGCTTTTATATGTTGTTATCTTAACAGTTAACAGTTAATATTTTAATAATGTTTCGTTTAGGGTGTCCTAGGAAATTAGAAAAAATCAGACGGTGTTTCAACCCTCATTAAAAATGTTTCATTATGTTGTCAAAAAATATTTCAAATAGATATAATATTCAGTAATATTATTTGCAACAGCAAGAAATAACTAAATGCAACACTCTTGTTGTTATGTTTTAGTAGTTGGAATTTAATGTTTCATACGTGAACGTAAAATATTTTAATTTATATTTAAATATGTTTCACTTTATTTGTTTACTAAACTATTTTTTATCAACTGATGAAATATTTCACTAAGTGTTGAAACACCGTCCGATTTTTCTTAAATATTTTTTTTAAA
>KE371792.1:259570-269959 GCA_000418225.1 Zizania latifolia | reverse complement strand
AATAAAACTGATAGATATGTTGTAATTGTTTTATACTCCAAACAAACCAGTAGAAAAACTGACTGAATGTGGTAAAAGATTTACAACACATACAAACAAGTCAAATAGAGAAACAGACCGAATGTGGTAAAAGATTTACAACACATACAAATGAACCATTTGAGAAACTGACCAAAGGTGCTAAAAGATTTATAACACATACAAAATTACACTTCGCATATTAGATTGGTAGTAAAAAAATTATACTGTATATAGTACAGAAATAAACCGAATGTAGTAAAAGATTTACAACCCATACAAAATTACACTTCGCATATTAGATTAGTGGTAAAATTATTAGATTGGTAGTAAAAAAATTACACTACATATAGTACAAAAATAGACCGAATGTGGTAAAAGATTTATAACCCATATAAATTACACTTCGCATATTAGATTGGTGGTAAAATTATTAGATTGATAATAAAAAAATTACACTGCATATAGTACAGTGGATGGTGGAGCGGTGCGGTGGGTTGACATGGGTTTGACCTCTACGCGCTGAATAGCTATACAGCGCGCTACGCGCTATATAGAATATATATATACATACATACATACATACATACATACATACATACATTTTTCCAAAAACGACATTATTAAATTTATGATACTTTACCATTGATTCAAATAAAAAACAACAAATGGTGTATCAAATTTTTTTATCATTGTATTACAAAATTTTTATATATTCTTTTTATTTTTAACATTTTTATGATTTTTTTTATATTTTTAAAACCGATTAAATTTTGACACAAAACAGTTGGTTAATCGATTGCTTAACGACACCAAACTAGACACAATCCGACGTCGCTAACTGAGTTTAACATCAGTAAGTGACAGTTACTGAACAGTAACAAAACCAAACCGTTCAGTTCGAATTTTAAATTCAAAATTTGGACGGTTTGCCATAGTTACCGATTGGTCACTGTGGTAAGTGGTAACCCTAAACCGTCCGCTGGTGACCGGTTACCGGCCATCCACCTGTTATGTAACCCTGTAGTCGGGAAGCATATGGAGAAATAGTACTTGTACATGGTTGAGGCTGAAACATACCATTCCCAATCAATTGTGAAGATGATTGGATGTCAAATTACCACCAAAACAAGGTAATGGAGGTCAATGTGCAATTCAACAAGGAGTAGAGATGAACATAAATGCAAGGTTTCCCTTTTTTGGAATTTTCTTACACTCGTTGAAACTTGAAAGGGTGCATAGCCAAAAGGTACAAGTAGGAATATATGCATTACGTGGTTTGAAACAACCCTAATACAAACAGGCCGCTTATATTTCGCTAAAGAAACAGACCAGCTAGGCCAAGCATTAGAAAAAGCGATTGGTGATTTCATTCATGAAACGAGGTAATAGAACTCTGGAAGTCAAAAGGCTCAAAGCTGTACAAAAGCAAGTCATGTGATCAGTTGGAATCATCGAACCTGCCTGGTTTGCTGAAATCTGATGTTCCAAAACCATTAGAACGTCGGTTGTACTGCGTAGAGCCTGAATCATCAAAACTACTAGAGCGCCGATTGTCAGTGTTGCCACTTCTACTGAAATGGCCTTCTCCAAAGTCACCAAATCCAAATCCATCAGGCCGCTTAGAACTAGACATGCCAAATGAATTGGAGGGTCGCCTAAAATCTCCAAACCCACTGCCGTATCTTGAACCAGTATCAGGTGATCTCCCAGCACGATCAGGGGAATCACCAAAGCCCCGGGAGCGGCCTTCTCCAAAACCACCATAGCCTTCGTGTCCAAAAGGGGAGCCACCAGTTCTTCTGCTTCCAAATGAATTAGACCGAGTGTCTCTCACAACATTAAACATGTCTGCAGCCTGATCTGCAACCGCCATCTTTGGAAGCTACACATAGTAAAACACAAATAAGCAAATGAGTTTACAAATATTATCTCAGGTGCAAAATGATATTATCTGTATTCAAGATGTGCAATTCCAGAAGCGCTTTACCTCTGTGAACCTGCACCCTATATCTTGCTCAATGACCCTTACAGCTCTAGCTTGGTCATTCGTGTATATTAAAATTGCACTGCCTTTCTTCCCTGCTCGTGCAGTCCTTCCAGATCTATGAACAAATAACTCTGAAGTGTTTGGGATTTCGTAATGTATAACCTGAACAAAAGTGTGGAAGATTGTTTTTAAGTTAACCGATATGGACATCAAACAGCTAAAGCAATCATACTTTTCTGGCATTGAAAAGATTCAGTGTGTTAAGAATCTCCATCAAGAAAAAAGAACACCTTAGGCTACTTACAAGATCAACATTGGGTATGTCTAATCCACGAGCAGCAACATCAGTTGCTACTAGGATATTAAATCGGCCATCTCGAAATCCTGAGAGTGTCCTCTCTCTCTGATTCTGAGAAATATCTCCATGAAGCGCCTGACATGCATAGCTCCTGCCCATAGCATATGCCAATCTATCTGCTTCTCGTTTAGTTTGAGTAAACACAATACATTTTCCACCATTGGCATGCTCCTGTTGAAGTACAGAGAAAAAATGATTATGTAGAGTTGTTAACTGTGTAACCTGTAGAGCACATCATAAAGTCAGGAGAACGCTCACTTTAATCAATGGGCCAAGAATTGATGTCTTCCCATAGTACTCAGAGGCAATTGAATAAAGAGAGATTCCTTCAGGTAATTTCTGGTCCGTGTCACCAACCTAAGGAAAAAATATAAAATGTTATAGAATTCTCTTAAGAATTCAGATGCTCCGCTCAGGACAATTCAGATGAATTCCAAGTGCTATTTTTAGTATTAATCAAACAGTTCAAGAGATCTTTGTAATCATGCAGATGTGGTCCATCCGTTGCTTCTTATATCAGTATGAATTCTGCGTTTTGTTATCCTCCTCCTTGTCCAGGATTAACATCTCTTCAGTTCAACATGGCACATTGTAACCAAGCAATTAAATCACCAAACCCCTATTCTTAGCGCACATAAATGCATTCACATATAACCATGGCAAGGTCCTAGAAAACTATAACAACAAAGAAATGAAGACAGAGTTTTGAGATATGGCATGACTTTTGTATTAATGGTTCATTGCTTAATAGTTACATAGAAAGGGATGCAAGAGACACTAGGAAAAACAAGATAAAAATTCATAGGGAAAATGAGACAAAAACCACTCACAAGGTCAATGATGACTGGATCTTTCAAGTACTTGTTCGTGATTTTTCTTATCCAACTAGGCATTGTTGCAGAGAACAGCATACTTTGACGGTTCTGTGGTAAATTCTCCATGATCACCTCAACATCCTCATCAAAACCCACAGCCAACATCTGATCAGCTTCATCTAGAACCACAAATTGGATCTCAGAAAGGTTTAAAACACCTCTTCTTAAAAGATCAATAACTCGACCTGGTGTTCCAACCACAACATCAACACCATAATTAAGAACTCTCATTTGCTGATTAATGGAAACACCTCCATAGACACAAAGAGAGTCCAAGGGAGAAGATTCTTTAAATTCCTTCTCAACCTGTCTAGCAAGTTCTCTCGTAGGTGCCAAAATTACGGCTAAAGGATTCCTACCACTCCTGCATGCACCAAACTATGCAATTATCACAATAAATTTTATCCATCCGCTAGTTCAATAAAAAATCCAGATGAGAAAGTGTAACCAACCCATTCTTCTCATTGTAACGAATAATCCTGTCCATGATAGGAATGCCAAAAGCCAATGTTTTACCAGTCCCAGTTCGTGCACGACCAATCATGTCTTTTCCTTGCATTGCTGGCTCAAGGACAGCCCTCTAGACAGAGAAAAAGGTAAAACATCACTATAAAAAAATGAAGAAAGAAGTAGACTAACAAAAGCGATGAGCAAATCATATTGCAAATCTGAGAAATTGTAGAAAAAGTGTATTCAGATGACACGAATAAACAAGTACAGGCATATAAAATCTCTTCTAGCTCCAATTATGCAAAAAATGATATTGATAGTATGAATAAATACAGTACCAGCAGTTCAGCTAACAGCATAAAAGTTTATATAACTCTGAAGCTCCTACCTTATATGAAACCATTACATCCAAATAAATTTAACCTAAAATTGAGTAATGCACAACTCATATACATCAAATAACTCTAATACTCTATAGTTCTAGCCATTTTGTGATAAAGATTTTTTTTCATATAAGTGATACCCCTGTATTCCATTTTGAAGACACAGATGATTTTTTCCATAGAAGGGATACTCTTGGATACCATTTCTCATGGAAAACCATAGTATTAACAAACATTGTACTGCACGCAAACAATAACTCGTTCAAACCAATATCAGACCAAATTAAGCAGATCCAACAAGCCAAAGCTACCATCAAATATGTATGGACATACATATGGACTGAAAAGTCCCCAAATCACCATATAGAACGTTCTGTAACTGCTGCATTACCTATACATCAAATGGCCTGGCCAGAATCCAATGGAACTAAAGGGCAGCAACAATTGTCTTTTTGTATTTTGATTCTACATATCTAGATGAAAGAACTTGACTCGGTCAGAATAACTAGTCCTCATGCATATAGCTGACTAAACAGGCACAAGAAGTGCACTCTCAAAAAAGGTACAAGAACAATGTCCATCAAATTTTCACTTGATGGTTGCAAGCAATGCTCTACTGATATAAATTCGAATTTCTAGCCAGAATCAAACAAGACATTCTTTCCGTTTTCTGAATTTGCAAACAATCCAACAGTGGGATCCAAAATATAGTAGCAGTGGCTCAGTGTAAATCGCGTGTACAACTATACAGCATTACAGCACTAATGTAGCAAACTAAGAATGACACATTCCTCGGTTCCATCACAAAACAGCGGTACTAATTCAACTAAAAACTAAAAATTCAGTAGCACATGACTGACAATTCTACAGTCCAGCGATTGGGAAGCTAAAGAAGCCAGCATCTCCTCTGGTAGCAAGTATTTGTATTTCATCAGAAACTCTACTCGTTCATGCCAGAACCGGGCCATATCAAGACATAAGTTTAAAATCAGCGTGCGGCAGGCAGTACCTGGATGGGGAAGAGCTTGGTGATGCCCCGGGCGGCGAGCCTCTCCACGATCCGCGGCGAGATCCCCAGCCTCGAGACATCCAGCCCATCCTCCCCCACAGCCACCCCGGCCTCCGAGCAGGACAACGACGGAGATGTGGACCTGAACCCCAGGGGGCTCGGCGAGGCATGGAACGCCCGCCTCGGTGGCTCCGGCGCAGCAGGGGCACAGCATGGGTGGAGAGCGCTGGCCGAAGGAAGGAGGAGCGCGGCGAGAAGATACCTCCCCCGAGGCGCCGCCGGCGACGAGGAGGCGGAGAGCGCGCGGCGGAGCAGGGAGATCATGGGGAGGGATGGAAGGAGAGCTGTTGGTGTGGTTGGGGATGAGAAACGATGGCAGATTGGGAACGGACGAAAAATGTTTTTTCTTTTTAGGGAACGTCACTGTTTTTCCCCGATTCCCATTGACCTCCCTAACCGTTAGATGTAGTAGCAAGAGGGTTAATTCCATTCATTCACACACTAACCAATTCCAGCTTGGTTCTTACAATAGAATATTTTGGTATCAACTGATATTGATGTACAATTTTGAGGTTTAATAAATATTAAAATAATATAAATTTATTTTATATAATATTTTTATTGAAAATATATATCAATATAATTAAATATGATCTGTTTGAGTAGGATAAGATATTATATGGCTTGAATAGAATATAATATATATCTTAGTTTAAGTAATATATAACATATATTTCAAATAAAATTTAAAATATAATTTTGACCGGCATGGATGATATTAACCGAAATGACCAGTATTGATCAATATTGATCAGAATGGTCAGTATTGATCGATATTGAAATCAAAATGATATATCATTTAATATGTATCGGTTTGAGTGACGAAAAAATACATGCTAGCTATTTCGGCTAGTACTAGAACAGAATTGATAAGCTTGTATAGTAGTCTTTGATCTTAGGTTGCGCAGCACAGTTAGGGTGTGTTTCGTTGAAACGTAGATTTTAAAAAAATTGTTATGAGCTAGGAGCCGTGAAAAGCTATTTTTATCTTTGAGCTATGAAAAAGCTATAAATTTGTTTAGTTGGAGTAGCCATGTGATAGGCAATTCCACAAAACTTAACAATATGAAAAAAATGATTACATATGTTAATCAACAACAAATATAATAAGCTCATACAGACTAACGAAAGGATTGAGCAGCACAAACCATGAAATTATAGAATTAGGGGATGGACAATTTTTACTTTGTATTGGCAAAAAATTGTTACGGTTAAAAAAGATGGTTTCACTCAATACTTGTTTGGTTCAACTTTTAGTTTTCTAACTAAGAAACTGGTTGAAAAAATTGAACCAAACACACCTTTAGTCCAGATATGAGACGTCACGGCTTGACAAACGAGTCATGTAGTGATGGTCTATGTGTCAAGGTGGCAGTTCAAGCATGATCCAAGAAGGCCAACGGGCTGTGCCATGTTGGCCTAGGCATGAATGTTGAAAAAATATCATGCACACTCGACTACGCACTTTATTTTTTATGTTTGTGTTTGAGCTCACCCGACTACATGTAACAATTCCTGTTGTGATACTCGACAATGTGCTCGAGGATTCCTAACTTCACAAATAAATTAAAATTGGTGGTGAAGAACACAAATGGTACGGGACAAATTTCAGATTTTGTTCATCTCATTTTTCTCTGTTCCACACTACATCTTCACTACATTTAAAACATATATTACATCTCAATTTTATAGAACCTACTAGACACTTATAGAAATCCAAGTAGGATTTGTGTAAACCTATAGGAAATGTCTAGATTCCAACTCTAATACTATATCAAAATCTACATGATTTGAGTTCTTTTTCTTATGTCAGGATTATTTTCAACAATGAAGTGGCACAGTGACCTATTTAACCCATTTTTAAATATATATATACCCATCCATCACTTGCCATGCTATCAACTTATTTGCATTGTAACATTCTTTCTTCGTGAGATGATGTCACGCCCAGAATTTTCACAAATTTCGAACTATGTATATTAATCCATGTCCTAAGAAAATGCATGGTATACATTAACAAAGTCAATAGACAGAACTACGGTATAAACGATAAATACGAAAATTAATACAATGGCATTTAAAGCCTTACATTCAAAAGAAACGATAGCAGCGAAAAACAAGCGAAGTCTACGACACCATCTTCACAGGCTCTTGAGTGTGGACAAACCACCAGGCCTTCCAACCCTTTTCTTCTTTCTGCTAGCTTCTGAAGGGGGGACAACAAGACTGAGTACAAAAGTACTCAATAAGCCACAGAAATACAAATAATGCAAGGTAGTAACAAGGAAGAGTAAAGGGGTTCATTTGCGTAAAGCCAGTTTTAAGATTAAATCAAGATTAGAATTTAAGAGTGATTAAACAACATTAATTAATAATTAGCATTTTATTCACTACCTCGAGTAGTACACCAGCACTAACTCGCCCTCCTGCCTTAGCCCAAGCTACACGTGACTCACACCGGCGCACCGGTGAAATAGCACAACTACAACTTGTTTTAGGATAGGGCCAAAAACCCATAGATTCAATTCATAATAGAACATGGAAAACATTATACTAACTGCGGAGAACATCACGAGGCATGCCTATAACCGAGGGCGTGGCTATTCGAATAAGTTATACTCTGATCAGAGGTGTACAAATTTACCCACAAGACACATATTCCCGCACATCAAAGTGTGTCGAGGAAACACCACGCTACCCCGAAGGAACACATGCCAAAGCCCTTAATATAGCCCGCCCCAACACGAGGACAACCACACTAGGTTTCACTGACGCTTCAAAAGGAGTTCGACCCGTAATGGCATAGGTGAGACCCCAACAAGGAAACACAGCCCCTATTTGTGCCTCATCGGTACAATTCACTCGAGGAAGCCCCTCAACGGTGACATTGACCCCTCCGCTCGGTGCATCATGTTAGAACGAACCATACGCCGGACTAGGTCTTATCCACTAGACTTGTGGTTTGCACGAGAAGGCTTTTGCGACAGATCCCGTAGACCGGTCCTTATAGTGCCCCGGGTGCGACCAACTAATGCCCTAGCTTGCACCCGGAACCCACTCATGTCATCATCTTTACCATTTTCAAAACATTGTCACCTTTTGAATACCAGAGGGAAGAATATCATGATTGTATCCCAACAAGATTAAAAGCCTAAATACTTAATTACTAAGCATGGCTAAGCAAAATGTGCTAATACATAGAGCACTAACTAGATTATTCTAAGGTGAACAAGGGAGATAGCTCAACACAAATCAATGGTCTTAAATGTACAATGACATGGGCATATAGTCAATTAATCCTATTTTATCATATTAAAAATGCATATAAGTGATTATAGCAAATTTAGCATTTTGAAAACATGGGTTCAATATGATCGAGGTGGGGGTCGTGACTTGCCTCTTGCGCTTCTGATCAACCTTTTAACTCTTGAACGAAGACTTTCGGGTCTTGCGCAAGGTCCTTCAACTCTTCGGGAGCACGAGGATCTACACGACACACAAAATAAGACAAAAACTCTAAGAAAAACCAAATAAACAATACAACAAAAATATTATTGTTAGTTAGAGTATTGATTAAGGAGAATCACAGAACTTGAACGGAGTGGAACGGAGATAGGATGCAAAAGATATTGAATTTAGAGGATCACATGAAATGATAAGACATTTCTTATGAATTTCCTCGAAATTGGATGAAACGACCTTGAATGGTGTACGAGCGGTATGGACCAAGTACACATCCAAGTAGAATATGATTCTAGATGAATTTAGAGAGTTGAACAGATCAGTTCGGAGTTCAAACGGAAAAAATATGAATTTCACAAGTTCGAATTCATTCACATAAAATGAGAGAATTCTTAAAAGAAAATAAATAACCGCGAGATTATTTCTTTAGATTAAATGAGACGGTTCATATACGATCGAACACGCTCACTTAGATAGAATGAAATGGAATGATTGAACTTGAGTTGAGCCAAGGATAGGTCGACTCAAGTCGCAATCGGCGAATGATACTTTCATTCGATCAATGAATAAAAGGTTACCCGAACATGATGAATGACCGGAAACAAAAGGGTACGAATGGATTTAGTCGAATGACCGGGATAGGTTACGGCCATTGAACAACCTAGTCCATTCGACTTTAGATAAAGAGACAATCGACTAAAGGTACACATGAAGGCTTAACCGATCGAGCCCTTAGCGACCATGTCGAAGGGTTTAGTTTAAATCGACGAGATTCAACGACGAATGGTGACGAACAACTACGAACAACCGACGATCGGTGATGACTATCGATGAACGTCACAAGTCTGACTATCGAACATCAATCAAATCACGATCGATGGATTAGATCAAAGGAAAAAGAGCATGGTGACATTCAACCATGACGAACGACGACGAACAAGGGTCTATGGTTCATTAAATGAAACAACGCCTCATGGCGACTATGACCTCAGGGGCGGAACGTGGCGAAACGAAAGAAGCATCGCGTGTTCTAGGATAGATTGTTTCACTTTCGCTAATTGATGGATACAACAAAGAACTACAACATTGATCGGATCTGATGGACAACATGATGATAACAAGGAATACGATTGGTGGACAATAACTTCATGACCGATCGGGATGAAAGAACAACTGTACGATTAAATAAAATAGAACTACAACAAGGACTATGATATGATACAAATAAATTGACATGATATAATTTAATCGATAGGAACAAGGGCGAAAGGAATTGTGTTCTCACCGAGAGCGAGCACGACAGGAGATGATGAACAGGAACACTTTCTTCTAGTTTCTTCTCTGGTTCAAAGGATAGGCCACACAGGGGCAGGCAGCCAGGGAGCACAGGGAAGGGGACAGATCGGCAGGGAGGACAGCCACGGCGCGGCTGCAGCCAAGGTGCAAACAGGAATGGAGAATGGCAGCAGCTCAGCGAAGGGAAATGGAGACGTCCCTACAGTGGAGTGGTGAACGGGAAAACAGCATGCAAACGCTTAGATGATGACAAAGAAATGCTGCAACGAATAAGATAAAACTGCCAGCACTACTGTGAGCAGAACCAGGCGCCTCGATGGGGAAGGAAGTGCGGCATGCTGGAGTGTAGCGACGCCGGCAGGAGGTGCAGACGCACGGGAGAGAGGGGTGGAGGGCTCGCCGGAGGAACGGGGGGGCGCTGGGGCGCGCGGGCGGGGCGACGCACGGCGACCAGAGAGAGGACGAGGTGGCGCCTGCGGCTGGCTGGG
>KE371792.1:199350-221721 GCA_000418225.1 Zizania latifolia | reverse complement strand
CTTCTCATGTACACGGATGCGTTCCGCAATCAACATGGAGATGAAAAATGCAATGCATTAGTCACATAATTAACCTTGTCAGGAGAGAAAAGGAGGTCATACATTTCACCGTAGAGAGATGCATTGGTGCTACCCGGCGTATCCTAAAGTTGCATGATGGAAGAGAAGAATCAGATAGTGATACAAATAAAGCGTTGCAACTGCATAAATGTACTGGTAACTGAAGCTTAGGTGAACAGAAGCCATGTAGGATCACGGTCCAAACTTCCAAAGGGACGCTCTCAGTGCGGTGGCTCCGTCTACCGGTCTATGATAAAAATGGTTTACATCTTCACGCTCTGCGGTTGGGCACTTATAGGGATGAAAATAGAGTAGAAACAAACATAAATGAGTGATATCATATCTATTTTCATATTTTTAACGAATATAGATATCCTGAAAACGGATAATACAGAAAACGAATAGGGATTGAATAAGAAGCGGACACGGATAAGAAACCAAATATTTATCGGAATAAAAAATACATTGCTATATGAAAAAAGTATGATAAACCAATAAAAATATTTAATTTCAAGGCATATTGATAAATTATAAACATATATAATAAAGTAAAAAAATACAGGATTTATCGAAATTCCCAGTTCTAATGAACATATATAGGCCGCTGTGCACTATGTGACTTCTTCTTGGAAGATCAAATCACTAAATAATGTTGGCTCAACCAACACACAAGCAAGCAGGCGCACACAGGAAAAAGAACACAGAGAAAACAGAAAGAACATAAGTTGGACCAAATAAAATTTCTTGGTTATTTGACAAGCCAAAGAAAGAAAATCCTTCAATTCCACAACAAAGTAGGCACAAGGCACCAAAATTTTCAGAATGAAGAACATCTTGAGTTATACGATCTACTAACCACATTTAGGAATCCTAGTAGAATTCGTGCCCTATAAAAAACCCAATAGAATTTGTTTAGACTTCAGTTCAATTCTAATACATCTCAAAACCTACGCGACTTTGAGTCCTTTCACTTGCGTGAGGATTATTTCTGACACTTTAGCCCTACAAACACATAATCTTCTGTTGTCATGATGGACAGTTAGGATTGTTGGCTGGAGCATCTGGAATACCAAGGCAATGGATTTGCATCTTTTCTTTCCTGTGCATGCACGGGTGCATATATGTGTAGGGTTTGTGTTGGTGTACATTGATGGGGTAGAGCAATCATACCCTGACGTGCACAATAAGCTATTTCATACCCTGATTTGTATTTTTTTTTATTTGCACAGGAAGTTTGATAATTTATCATTGTCAAGAAATAACTTCGATTTTTTGTCATCATACTCACATATTATTACTTTAAATGATTCTATGTGTCATTACCACTTAATAGCAACATGATTAAAAAGACTGTCTTGAGAGTGATAAATCATCCATTTTTATGTCTTCACCATTTATATTTTACCAGCAAATGTGTCACTTCAAATGCATATAGCAGTACTCTGTTCTGAACATGCTGGCCCTGTTACAGATAAGATCTTCAGAACTCGTACTGATGAGAATCGTCCTGTGAATCGACGCCTGAAATTTCTCAGCCAGGAAAATAATCAGACAATGGAGGAAACTCTCTGAATTATCCATCAACCACCAAACAGATGCTTGTTACAGATTTCATGAGTACATCATCTCTGATCATCCAGGTAAAAGACAAGGGTTGGCCACGTGATCATGGCCCCATGACACAGCATTATAGCAACTGTCCAACTGACAATTGTTCGGATTAATCTTATTGATTATTTGTTCTTATGTTGAGTATATGCGTATCGTGTTGATTATGTGTTATTATGTTAAGTATATGTATGTGAGAGTCTCTTTTATGAGTGGGTGTGCTCTTGCGAGCTGAGCTAACAACAATTGACTATCAAATCCCAAATCCCAAATCCCTGTCACTCTCTATCTGCTACTACAAACCTTCCTGTATTTAAACAATGCATCGGCTATGATGAGTTATCTAAGAGATCATTTGCATTAAGCTCGAAGAGGGTGAGTGAGTGCTGTCAGATACACATGGCTGCCTCTGTCATGGCGTCTCTGGCTCTGAAACCATCTGCATCTCCATTGCTACAACGGTCCAAGCTCCGAGGTGCACGAACATTGGCAAGGCCATCCTTAACCATAGTGGCCAAAAAAGCAAAGAAGATTCAGACTTCCCAACCCTACGGTCAGTACATGCTGTAATATTCAGGTTTAATAGCTACTGGCTTAAACATCTCCGTTCAGTGGGTACAAATTAAATGAGTGTCTTCTTTTACATGCAAAGGGTGACAAAATAATGAGGGTGAATAGAGCTATGATTCTACCATCCATTTTAACTGTCTAGTGGTGAAATCTGCCCTGTAAATAACAGAAGCCACAAGTCAACACAAGGCATATCAGGAGCATTCTCCACTTCATAGGTTATATTTCGACTTCACTCGAACCGTAGAGTGAGAAGCTTGGTATATGATAACTATATAAACATCTGTAATGCTATGCCATGACACTTCTATTATCCTAGCAAGTAAAGCAAACATGGGTAATACTTCAATTCTGAAATTATAGTTCTAACTGTAGATTCCATGATTTACTAAATGAGACGTGCTAAGCCTAACATCACCCTAATACGGAAATAACACAACTACTGACCATTGTTTGAAGCCATAGTCCTCTTCTTCTGTTTTTCCAATCATAGTAGTATAGAAGCAATGCAGTGTAGATTGCCAGCTTGATCCAGAAGGGGTTGCTGGCGTTCAGCAACAAGGTGTCGTTGTCCTTCGGGACGCCATCTACACTGTCCAGGCAAAGCAGTACGTTTCTCCTCCAGCGCTAGTTCTTGATTAGAGAAGTTAGAGATTTTGAGGAGTTAGAACAGTACTATCAATCGCTCAAATCGAATCAGGGTTGTGCAAAAAAATAAAGATTTTTGTGCCACCGATCACGTCGTGTGCATAAGGAAGGTGATCGCATCGGGTGGGAGGTGATTGTGAATTTCTCTCGGTTTCCATTCTGAGAGATCAATTTCCTAACACTAACCTGTTCAGGAGTAGTTCTCTCCATAAGTTACCTTCTCACAAATTTTTGGTTTGTCACCATCTAGGACCTGCTGGAGGAGTTGTGTTCAAGGAAGGTGTTGATGCATCTGGAAGGGTAGCCAAGGTCAGTAATAAGCTCAAACAAGCATATTGGACAACATGTTCATTGTTCACCAATATTTTTCCAATTTAAACAGGGAAAGGGTCTTTACCAGTTTGCCAACAAGTATGGAGCAAATGTTGATGGATACAGGTAAACCTTCCCAATCCAATGAAGAAAATTGCCCATGTTTTTTTCGAAAGGATAATTGGATAAATCATGAATGAGTATAAGGATAAACAAACAGATCTAGATGGATGATGAAAAGGGAAATACCTAACTATTATCTGTAAAAACATTGAAGCACAAAAAACCACACATCATCCTAACTTTTATCGGTTCTTACATTACAGCCCAATATATACCCCAGAAGAATGGTCTGCAAGTGGTGATGTCTATGTTGGAGGTAAGCATAAAACTGGAATCTTGAAACAAGAATGTCAGCATTGCACACTGCTATTTAAATGTATCAGAAGATGTTTACTGTGTCACAAATTGTGTATTTACATAATTTCTTGAATTTTCCCAGGAAAGACTGGATTACTTCTCTGGGCAATCACTCTTGCTGGAATTCTACTTGGTGGTGCGATTCTTGTCTACAACACTAGTGCACTGGCTTAGCCTATGTGCAGCAAATCATGCTGTGTCCATCCATGTATATAATCTAGAATTGTAACCAGTAATGTACCTGGACTGGACTTGACTTCCAGTGTTGGTGATAAAAATAAGAACGAGTAATGTTCTAAGTTCCTCAACAGTTCAACCATGTTTTGGTAAGCAACAGGATGCTCTTAGGCTCTAGTAAAAAAATATTGCAAGTTCAACAAACATGGCGCCTGTTAGATCATAAGAATTGAATCAGTAAAACAACTTATTATGCAAAGGACTGCATATCATTCTTGGGTATTACAAAATAAAAATAATAAATCAGGTACCATAAAGCATAGCCTTCATCAGTGAAATTACAAACCCATAAATATCCATATTTGGCAACACCAAGAAATATAAATATTTTTCCAGATAATACATTTGCTATCCAGAATGCCTGACTTGAGAGTCTCAATTTTCCATCATAACAAAAGAAGACTCTTGTAAATCTTAAATATGATAACCCAGAATCAGCTTACTTTACAAGGATTAGTAATTTAATCCTTACATGCAGAAGCTTACATAGATTAATAGCTGTTCTTTCAGGTAAAATTGAAAATGGTTTTCAGAACTTGCACTCGGTGAAATTGACTCAGAAAGAACAAACGAAATTTCTCAATCAGGGGAGCAAGTAAGCATGCACTCCATGAAATTGACTCACAAACAACAAACGAAATTTCTCAATCAGGGGAACAAGTAAGCAGATTCTCAGGCTTATCTGCTCAGCACTAGATGTTTCCTTCAAATTCGATCATCTTCAGTTGGTCATGTGAACGATAATGACTGATCACATAGCAACAGACACTTGTCAAACAAACCTTAGCCACTTGCTGCTGCTACTAGCCTTCTTGTATTTAAAGCAAGACTTTTATATAATTTAGCCAAGAAAAGAGACTGACAGCAAATCGTAGAGTGAGAGATAGCTTCATTGTCATAGGTAGTGGGCCAGGCCGCCAGGCCAAGCCCAGCCCCCACGTGAACAGTAAGTAATTAGGGACTGAAGATTAGATTAGTTATTTCTTTAAAATAGTAGATTATATTAGAGTTAGTTAAAGAGATAAAGTCTTGTAAGCTCTATAAATAAGACGGTATTGATCAGGAATAAATCAATCAATGAAGAAAGAATTAGTCTAATATCTCGTCCCAACATTCTTCTCCTCAACCTAAGTCTACCTCTCATCCCTAGCAGCCGTCGCCGCTCGGCTATCCTCCCGGCGATGTTTATCCTGTCATGGGTCCAATCCATGACAACTTGGTATCAGAGCCACTCTCCATGGTTTTTAATTTTGAGCAAACCCTTCGCATCATAGTGATCAATCCGCGTTACCCAGTGAACGGATGTACTCCATCAAGTGTTCGATGCGTATGGGGCGAAAGAGATCTACATGCACCCGATGGGAGCGTGCGTGGAGGCCTCTATCTCAATCCGATCTTGGGCAGACGCAGAGCATGTTTTTAAGACCCTCCACGCTCGCACCATCTATGACGGTTGCTGCTAGATGGACATCTGGTAGGAGCAGCCGCCCATGGCTAGCAGCGCCACAACACTTATCTGACAGATGATCAAGAAGTTGAAGGACATGAAAGAGTTGGTGGACGTGTTGTAGATGAAGCACACGACGAAAGAGGTGAAGCGACATACAAAGCAAGAGGTGGAGGAAAGACCTTCCGAACATGTAATGATGGACATGGTGACAACAACGCCGGTTGCTACAACAGCACACTAGTTGCCTCCATTGGTGGCCATCGTGCCACATCGTCGCCCATCTTCCTGGCAACCCAAGCGACGCATCGGTTCCAAGCGGCACTGGCATGGTAACTTTCCAAGAAGAAGAGAGAGTTGTCATTTCCATCCAACAACAACGGCGACCTTTGTGGCAACGCAACGAATGGATCTAAGCCGACCAAGACCATCTGCAGGCGAGTCTTTACCTAGCGCATGGCTACTGTTTTGATTAAGACACGCCTTTCTCTGAGAGCATTTGGATGGAGACCTCCTAGGCCTGTGACTAACAAGATGTGATGGCGTTCTCTATTATTTGTTCATTCTAAATATTGTAGCAAGCCGAGATGTAAAAAGATTGAGTCTTATTTATATTAGGCGTCGAGTAAGATTTGAGGTCGTCTTGTAGCTCGAGGACGAGCTGCTCAAAAGGAGGGATGTAGTGTCATAGGTAGTGGGCTAGACCGCTAGGCCCAGCCCAGCCCCACGTGAACAGTACCCACATGTACGGTAGCAATTAGGGATTGAAGATTAGATTAGTTATTCCTTTAAAATAATAGATTAGATTAGAGTTAGTTAAAGAGATAAAGTCTTGTAAGCCCTATAAATAGGGCGGTATTGATCAGGAATAAATCAATCAATGAAGAAAGAATTAGTTCAATCTTTCGTCCCAATGTTCTTCTCCCCAACCTAAATCTATCTCTCATCCCTAGCAACCGTCGCCGTTCGGCTATCCTTTCAGCGGTGTTTATCCTATCATGGGTCCAACCCATGACAATCACACAAAAGGCAGCCTCTGTTATGGTCTCTTTTGCTCTGAAACTATCTCCAACTGCAGTCAGCTCATCGTGACCATCGTTGCTCAGAGTAATGGCCAAAAAAGAAAAGAAGATCCAGACTTCTCAGCCTTTCGGTTAGTACATGCTACACAATCTAGCACTGAGAACTATAGAGGTTAAGCTTATAATTGGCATTGTAAGTTAGTAACTGAATTGACCCTTGTTTCATGCATGCAAGAGCGCACAATTCTTTTAAGTGGCTCAAATAATTTTGGAGAAATCAGGAGAACTAGTACTGATCTAATGGATGTCACTTTCAACATACTACTATCCTTTTATGTGAAGTTGTGAGCCTATGCTATGTCAACATCTAGGGCCTGCAGGAGATTGAACCTGCAGGATGGTGCTGATGCATCTGGAAGGCCAATCAAGGTCAGGGATGATGTTGAGAATAAAATAGAGAAAATCAACAGCAGTACCACTTGTTCATACCTGAATATTTCCATTTTAATCAGGGAAAAGGGGTCTACCAGTTTGCCAGCAAGTATGGAGCAAATGTTGATGGGTACAGATAAAAAGTTATTAATACTGCGCTGTTAGTAAGAAAATAATGACGGGCAAAACATTGATAACTCACCTATGGCCTTCAGTTTTCATATTGGATATCAGCTGTCTTTATAATCCAGAAGAATGGTCTCCAAGTGGTGATGTTTATGTTAGAGGTAAGCACAGACAACCATCCCAAAAGGCCAAACAAACTTGAAGTGCTCCCTGTTAATTAAAAAATCAGATGAGTCAGTTCCCAAAGCACGTATAACTTTCATCCCTAGATTTATGCAGGAAAGACAGGGTTGTTGTTCTGGGCAATCTTGCTGGAATTCTGCTGGCCGGTGCTCTTCTTGTCCACAATACTAGTGCCTTGGCTTCTTGAAGCATGTTTAGCAGCGAACCAAGCACTGTGGTACCATGCAAGCTTTACATGTTTTAGAATAGATCTATCCCCAGCTATGTTCCTGGAATTAACAACCTTGAGTGAATAAAAGTATATAAATGGTGCAATACGTCGTGCAATACTTCAATGTAATAGAAGCTCAACAAGCAGTGGAAACCTATGGGTACAGCTAAAATGTTGGTGCATGAGGTTCCCAAAATCTGGCTAAACAAAATAACTGCCTTAACAAAAAAGACTAGATCAAGACAGAGCATGGTATTAAGAGAATTGAAGAACTAATACACTCTGTAACACATCTCAAGTAAATGCTCAGTATTGCATTGAATATGGCTCTAGAATTTTACAAAAGAATCGATGAAATTGGCATCATGAAGACTTTACATCAGGGCAAGTACAATGTAAAGGGAGAAAAGAAAGAGAGTTTTCTCCCTACTGTACCAAAATAATTTCAGTATATTGTAGGGACACTCATATATGGTGTTACAGTACTACATATAGCAATGCATCTAAGCATTTTGTTAATTGGACATTCACCCTATTCAGTTGCTTGAAATCACTAACTCGACCAGCCCTTTCTTGTCATGGAAGCTCAATTTTAACATCTACAACTTCCTCATTCGGATCCTGTGATTCTGCACGACAGGATTCCTCAACTTCTTCCATGCACCCTAAATTTATAGATACATCAGAGAGCTTCAGTTCAGGCTCTGATAAATCATCAGCATTCACACTTTGCAGATGACCTTGGTGCAACTGCAAAGCACTCTCTAGGTGCCACAGGACTTCACCAATCGAAGGCCGGTTCTTCCCTTCATCTGCAAGGCATTTTTCTGCTATCTCGCTGAATTTCTTGATGGATTCCAGTGTGTAATTTCCTTCTAACCGAGGGTCGATTATGGTCTCAAGTAACTTCTGCCTTTGCCACTTGAGAGCCCACTCAGCAAGGTTTATCTGATCTCTTGGCAAGGTTGGATTTATGACTGGCCGACCACATAGCACTTCGAACAGCACCACACCAAAAGAGTACACATCTGAACTTTGGGTTAACTGCTGTCTCCTATAGTATTCTGGATCAAGGTAACCAAAACTGCCCTTCACAGCAGTACTAACATGAGTATGATCCAAAGCCGGGCCATCTTTCGAAATACCAAAATCTGCCATTTTTGCAACAAAGTTGCCATCTAACAAGATATTGGTAGTCTTGACATCCCTGTGGATTATACCCCTGTCAAGTCCAGTGTGAAGGTAGTGAAGCCCCCGGGCTGCGCCAATACATATTTCAAGCCTCTGCTTCCATCCAAGAGCAGGAAGGTCACTTCCATAAAGGTGGCTCCTCAAGGTACCATTTGCCATGTGCTCATAAACTAGGATCATCTCGTTTTGATCATCACAGTACCCAATCAAGGACACAAGGTGACGGTGTCGCAGCCTTGAGAGGATCTCAATCTCGGTTTCAAACTCCTTCACACCCTGCTGGGACTCTGGATGCCCCCTCTTAATTGCTACCAGCTTGCCATCTTCCATTTCACCCTTGTAGACCTTTCCAAAACCTCCAACTCCAATCACCAAGGATTCATCAAAGTTCATGGTGGCTTCTCTAAGTTCTGCAATGGTGAACTGCCTACCCATCAGGTTGCTCCCAAATGCACCTGCTGTGCGAAGAGTTGGTGAGCGAGAACTTGTAGCAATTGCTGTAGCACCATGGAGCACAAGTGGCCGCCAACCTGGTGGGCTATCCTTGGTTTTGTTAGCTGAAGTCTTTTTCTTCCGTCGCAAATAGAAATACATATAAACCACACCAACAATCAACATAAAAATAACCAAACCAGCAGCTGCACCGATTAGTACCCACTTGGGGCTCCGTTTTGGTTTCCTCATGCCACTGTTGATACCCCCAATCCTCACAGTTGGATGAGCAAGATTTCCATTCCGACTGACCTTGAAGATCTCCATGCCATTCAGAAGTGCATCAGTAGCTGCAGGACCTGCTGAGGACTCAGATCCCAACTGAACCCAAAGAGTATCCACCTGTGGTGAGGCAGCATCAAGGAAGTCCTCATGAAAAGCCTTGTTCTTCCCCCCAGCTTTCGCAAGCACATCATAATTCTCAGCAGCAGTCTTATTGTTTATGTAAATCTTAAACCTGCGCTGCTCTGCCTTGTCATACTCCAGCTCACAGAAATGCAGCCTGACCAAGTAATCAAAATCAGGGTCTACATTAAAGCTCCAAGATACATTGAATTTCTTCTCCATGACTGAACTCTCCGTCGTCACCCTGGCAGTTTCATAGAGCCTCAAAGGTGCTGATGCAGAATCATCACTTGACACATAGCTTATGTTTGAAGAATTGGAGATGGCACGTGCAGCACTCAGAGAGAATATGAAATGCTCATCTGAATCCCATTTCCTCCACAAACCAGGATCCTCCTTACTCTCTATCTTGCCACATCCCACACAAATCCTATACATCGTCTCTACCGCGCTGTCACCAAGACTGAAAGGGCCCTTCAAGCCATAACCACCAACCTTGTTAACTAAATCAAAGATTGAGTTGCCAGACACAGGTACAATCTCCATGGCATTGATGAAGGCAAATGATTCAGCATCAGGGGAGAACTCAATCTCCAACTTGTTCGAGGTAACATTGAGAAGGTACTCCTTCACAATGACACCGCTAGTGGAGTTGATCTTGAAATTCCTCCAGTAGATTTCTGCAGGGACATTGAACTTGGAAACCAGCTTCAGGCCATTTGCCGCAACATCAAAGAGTGACTCTTTGGCGCTGAAATTGGTGGAGAGCTGACCGAAATGCAGCCGAAGGAAATAGCTGCCGGTGGCGACGCCGAACTTGTAGATTGAGGATGCATTGAAGATACGGGCATTCTTGTATAAATCTCCATATAACTCTTCTCCATCAACTTGTAGATTTGAGGCAATGGTCCCTGGAAAGCTGAGTGTGAAGTTCTTGGGAGATGAATCCCCAGCCCATCTCCTGCCATCAATATCGGCGGTAGCATCCGACCCACAGTTTATCAAAACCGGTTTGGATTGTGCTCGCACATCCTCCAAAATCGAGAATACAACAAGAATCAATAGCAGCCGCGCAAAAGATTTCATCTTTCTCTCCGGCGCCGCAATTGTTAAGCGACTTTTAAACCCTAGTTGAACACCACCAAGGTTTCTCCTTGGTCTAGAAATCGAAACCTGCGGGCGCCAACGAAAACCAGAGCCATTAATCACAAGAGGGGAAAGGCATTACGACGGATGAAGAATCAGGATTGAGCAATGGAAAAGATCAAGAACAGCAGGAAAGAACACGAGAAGTAAAAAGATTTCCTGAAACCAAAAGAGAAGAAGGGAGAAATGGAAAGATTTCGGATTCTTGGTTCCACTCACCTATCAATCCTTGCTCGATTGGGTGGCTCCCTCTCGAGGAACAAGGGATCAGTGGATCATGCGCACCAGGCGAACCCAAAGCAAGAAACCTCCAAACTGGCTGAAGATCTGTGGCAGTTTGGCACAAGAGATGGCAAGCCACTACTTAGCTTCAGACTTCAGAGAGGCCTGAAGAAGAAATACTCCTACTAGAATGCTACTGCTGCAAGCTAAGCATTAATAAATTCAGCAATGTGTTGCAGTTGAAGGCTCTCAGCTGATTGATTGGGGGGTGTCAGGCAGACAGGGAGGGATATCTGCAGGAGGAAATGAGGATTAGCAGTAACCTCCCACATGAGGACTCCGGCGTGGGCTGTCTGCTGCCAAAGTTGGTAGCTGGCTGATGCAAATGCAATGCAGCCACTGGCTAGCTAGGACTAGGAGGCAGGAGCCCGGGCCGGGACCGCTCTCCGGGCAAAATCTGCTGTCTGAATATGATCGAGCCTGATCCGATCACAGCTCAATCATCACAAGCTCCGGTCCTCTTGATTCACAAGAAAACAATCAGCAGAGTTCCAAAGAAAATACTACTTCTGCTAATAAAAAAGGATCAATCAAAGTCTGAGCAGCACATGCCGGTGTCTCTGGCCGCCGCGGCACCGATTGGACGCTAGCGAAGTCGCGGGCGCGAACAGTGGGGTTCAGATTCCAGTCGAGCCGATCGGCCTCAATCTGAATTTCTTTCTCACCCAAGGGGAGACGCATCTCCATGCAGCTGCCGCTGCAGCTGTCCTAGCCAGTCATAAATGTCACTCGTCACTGTCATTGTTTTGTGCATGCATGAGCTGAACATTTTCGTCAGACTATTCTGAATTTCTGATGATGGAGGGGACACAGAGGCGTGCCTGCTTCATCAGAAAATTCAGAAAATTCAGAGATTGATCCATGTTGCTACTGTTAGGAGTGTGTCAGGTTACAGTAGACAAGTACAGAGGTGTACGGTGCGCTGAGCCGCTGATGCAGATTAGCTGGATTCTTGTCTGTCTCAGGTAGTAATTACGGATGCTTGTCTGAACTACGGGTATTTATTTGTCACTTGTCTGCTTCAAGCATTGATCACTGCTACTCCGATTATTTAAGAACAAATTTATAAATACTTCAGATTATTTATTGTCCTCGTGGCCTTGTTAATGGTAAGCAGACATTGTAAACTAAGGTGTCGCTTGTTTCATGTCAAGTGGCTGGACCGGGCAATCATACTTTTGAGGCTAAGGCTGCTTGGTTGTAAAGATGGTGAGATCAGATGATTTCAAGGCAAATATGCTTATTAGATTTGGAAAGAGCTCGTCAAAAAACTAGCGGACGAGTGGTGACAAGATGGTTATGCATGGAAGGTGGCGAGGCAAGCAGCAAGCTCCAGTGGTGACGAACAACGGAACAAGGGTGATGCTATCGAGCTTGGACAGTGACGAACATGCTCAAACAACAAATATCAAGCTCGGGCGGTGAGGTGACGAACAAAGAGGCAATCACTATATACTTAATAAAATATCTATACAAACATGATGCATTACATCCCTTTTTAATCAGTAAAACTTGTATCCTATTAAATCGGAAATGACCCTATCCTATCTCACCTCCCACTCAAACTAAACTGACCCGAATCACACATCCTGATTGACGGGAAAGGGTGATTTGTATGATTAAGCGTCACCGACACAAGAGGACAGGGATCAAACTGCAAAGATGAGCTGCTGCCTGCAGGCGAGAGAAAAGAAGAAAGCTGCAGGCGGCATGTGGGTGGGCACGCATACATGCGGCGCGGACGCGACGCGTGGAGGACCAGCCGCGGGATGCCCGCTGGCCGCCGCGTACGCGCCACGCCGCTCGCCACGGCGAGGGTCAACGAAACCAGATGCCGATAACGATTGCAGGATTGGATATCACTTCCCATGTGACCAAAAGGACGGTAAAAAGCTACCATATCCAATATTACCGTTTACCGTCCGCTGATTAGACTGTGAAATTCTACCTTAACCGATTGGTCACCGGTTCCATGAAATTAACAACGGGCCGGTCTGCGATTTTGACGCAGACAGGTAAGGCTGGTGCCTGCCATCCTTGAGCTGGGTGACAGGGCAGGAGAGGCCAAAGGAATTAATAGGTGTTTTCTTTGTGAAAAAGATTGGGGACGATTGATTACATTGAAAGCGATAAAGCTTACAAATGGATGTAATTATAAGCATTAGGAAAGGCATGGAAAAAGAAAAGAAAATGGTGCGTCCAGGTGGTGGACTAACTGTTTTCAAGAGGAAAGCGAGCATAAGGCCGGAAGGCCCTCTGCTAGCTAGCAAGTTTGCTTTCCTTTTATCAGGTTGTGTCATAGTATATAAAACCCCAGAAAACAACCAGTGTATTAAGATTCTGTAAGATTTATGGAAGATAGTCTACACATAAACATATTATTTATGGAAGATTGTGATAAGAGAAAATATCAAATTACAAACTTATTAATAAAATAAACTAAATAGGAGTATATATCACCCACAGTATCCTACTCTACTCGTGCTTATGTCAAAATCTAGCCTTTAAGAAGTGATCAACCTATAAGCTTCTGGGTATTGTTAAAATAACAAATAAGTAAATTCTCCCTGGACGATAGGAAAAACATCAAAGAATAATCTCCTACATCCATCACATTTGTGCTCACCGGCAGTGTGCCATTTGCACATATATACAACAACCGAGACAATATAAGATTATGAGAAAATTTCGTATATGCCACTAAAAGTTCACTGATTCCCATATATGCCACTGAAAATTTATTGTTTTCATATATATCATTGCTTTAATTTTTTGTGTACATATATATCATTGTCGTTAGTTTCAACAATAGTCAACGTTAGTTTTTTTTTCTAAATATCAAAACTGCCCTCAGCTCATTAAAAATCAAGGATGATTTAAGCTCTGTGATCAGCTAGCACTCGCTCCGACCGATACGTGCATACCGATCACTCATTCAATCCAATGCAACTAAGACTGGCCGGGAGCAAAGCAAGCTATCTAGCTTTGTGAGCTGAGGACAGTTTTGATATTTAGAAAAAAAACTATCGTTGACTAACGTCGAAACTATCGGCAATGACATATATGGACACAAAAAATTAAAGCAGTGATATATATGGGAACAATAAATTTTCAGTGGCGTATATGAAAACCGATGAACTTTCAGTGGTATATACGGAATTTACTCTAAGATTAAATTAATAAAGCTAAATCGCTCAATCGTAAATTATATATATATATCAATTGGTAGTCTAATATAGGTAAACTTTAAGTTCAGAATAGGGATAACTCATCGGCTAGAACTCCGATGAAACGTTGAATAAAACCTATCGACTCAACAGAATTTATCTTAACGGCAATCTAATAGATCAGATCGAGCTGAGACAATATGAGATTGAAGGTAATAAGAAAAACCTATTTGGCTGATAGATCTTATGCAAACATGTTGGACATATCAGATTAGACTAAGAGATTAAATCAATGCAACCTTAGGCAAAATCGATATATCAAGATAACCAACAAACATATAAACTTAGCTAAAATATCAGACTGAACCGAGAAAATCTTAATCAAGCTGATACATTTACCATATGACGAGACTTACCTTTTGTACGTTGAAGATCAAACTTAACCAATGCAGCTTAACTCGAAGCAAGATCTCGTTGAAACTACGTTACTTCTACTCCTAAAAGTGGCGATGCGTCAAAGTTGATTGTATTGATCTTCATCTATCCCTTTTACAAGGCCCTCGAGCGTATATATTTATACCTCTAGGTTCATACAAATCTGGGACAGTTACGAGTAAGGATAATATTTCTTAAAGATAAAAGAAAAATAACTACTCCTGCCTATTTGCAAGAGATATATACAAATATGAAACCGCCATGTAGCGGCCCACATGAAACCTCCTCGAATTCGGCCTTTATCGGACAAGACTCTTTGCTTTAGCCGAATCTGATGGTCATCATTATTTTGGCAACATAACCAAACTATAGTCCAACATTTCAAAGTTAAGGAGCACATTATTTTTCCATTAGGAGAAATTAGTTCCATCAAGTGACTCAATAATCTTAAGTTGTCCCATTGCTGAAAAAGAATTAATCATGAATTAATAAGATTGCATATGTAATTAATTTAAGTTGGCGTAATTTATTACATACTAATAAATATTTAATTTTCTATAATCAAATACAGAAAATATTATAAAAATAATCATCATAAATATTTCTTAATTATATCACCGTTGGGCAGAAATAATTGATATAAATTCATATTTAATGATGATCAAAATGTAACATTCATATCATGCAAAAATATCTAGTTAAATTTCCAGTTGGGTCTATTTAACTAGAAATAATTCATTATGCAATCATAAATTTTCAGCAATTTTTAATAGGCAAGAAAATATAAAATGTATTCTGTAAATGAGAAATACATTAAAATTCGGTTGGAAATATTAATCTGAAATCAAGCCCATAATAAAAAATCCCAGCCTATTACTGTGCAGTCCAGACGCTAGTAGTCGGGCCAGGTGTGGCTCGTGGCCCAGGCCCCAGGCCCGCGATGGCTTGCGTAGGCCGTAAAAACCCACACGTCGCCCGACTGGTGCGATTAGGCGCGCGCGTTTGGCGGGAGCAGGCGTGCGCAGTTAGGATTTTTTTTTTTTTGCATTTTGGGTTTTCGGTCCATTTATTTTATATGGATGGATCAGTTCCAGTCTATTTTAAGATAGACATATGTTTTATTTCGACTCATTCACATAGAATAGAATGACTTGAATATCTGTATATCAAAAGAGCCCTTACTAGTTTGCGGATTCTTCCATCCCTAATCTCCCTTTTAACCGACGCAGACTGCCCCAAAAACTAATCTCCAATTTCTCTCTCTCATCTCTTTTCTCCTGCGGCGGCAGTGGGCGATTATGGCGGAACAGTAGCGGGGCAACAACAGTGAAAAGAAAACACGCCACGGTTGACTCGCCCCTTCCCCCTTCGGCTTCCTCGCAACTCGCAAGTAGTTTAATCCCGTATGGCGCCGCTGCAATGCCACGAGGATTTCTATAGGTGGTGGTTAGCAAGTGATGCCATACTGAAGATTTAGTGCAGAAAAGAGAGAAAAATGAGGTAAATAGAACCTACAATTTATCTCATATTGTTTGTGTTTTTCATCACCAATTTTATATGTGAAGTCAAGTATTCCTCAAGCACATTGCCAAGTAAGAAATCATTCCTCACAGCAAGTTAATATAGCTCAGGCGCTTATCATAAGTTGTTTTTTCAGTGATGGGTTCAATTACTGATTCTAGCTATGTGGCATATGCAGTGCATATGAGATTTCAGCACAGGCATTGACAGCTCACTCAATTTGTTAGTTTTACTTCAAGTCAAAATAACATACTTCACAAAAAGGTGAGTAGTTTGTTCCAGTGGATTAGGTTGGTAAATGTTAGCCCCGGATTGACACAGTTACAGATGAAGTAGAAGTTTTTTGAAGCTAGTCAAACTTATCTTCAAAAAATCTTGAATTTAAAATTATGAATAGAATAAGAGTATTTAATTAAGTAATCTAGTTTTGTTTTGGACTAAAAATAAAACTTTAAATACTTTATTTTATCATATAAACTTTAGATACAACATATATCTTAAAGCTGTAGCTGTAATAAACAGGCCGTACGCCATTTCTTTCACACAACGGTAACTAAAGAGTAGACAGCACAGAAAATGAATTAATATTGCAGCAAATGAATCACCAGGCATAAGTGATAACCTTTACTTACATGTTATTTCTTCACACAACAGCTGGACATAGGAAGATCAATCTTGGGCTCGAATAGCTGACCTTACAGTTGTGATAGAATCTGCTGAAGCCGGTGATGAAGTAGCAAACAGGATCTTACACAACTCAGCTCAGTTGGTGAACTAGCTTGCAGTGTCAAGGCTCTAGTGCCAAGACTTGAACTGAGTGCTCAAGGTGAAATAGGGCCTTCTTTCTAAATGAAATGCATAACAGTACTGGCATTAACACAAACAGTACTCTTATATATAAAAGTGGCAGATCACAAAAATGGGTGCACATAAAAAATAGAGCACTGTTAATTGTGATGTATTCTATTAATAGTATACTACCAGTAAATTAATTTTAGCCGTCGATCTCAAAAACAAATTAGTACTTTAATTGATCATATTTTGTTTACAATTGTCATTAGAAAATTTGCATATATCTCTTTTGCCATTTGATTGCCATCTCCCCATCACTTTTTTAATGATTTTATCATTTCTAAATTCTACTAGTATTAATAAAGTTAACAACAAAAATTATTTTAAACACTTGAATGGAAAGAAATAAAGAATTAAGATTTAGCCAGGAGAATTCACATAGAATTTCTCAAAAAATAAACAATACCTCAAACTATTTTTTTTTTGGATTTACCTCATCAAAACATGTTACAAGATATTTCTGCTTTTGCAGATGAAAAAGACCCTTTTCCACTTGTTATGGTTGGAAAAGTTCTTGCGGCAAACAAGAGATGGGATATCTATACGTGGCCAAATGGGTCTCCCGTGCCGGCCCGACCTGAGGCACGGCTGAGCATGGCCCGGTAGGCACGTCTAGCCTAGCAGGTCGGTCCATGCCGGCCCATGTGCTATGCCTTTGGCCCAAGCACGGCCCAAAGGCTTTTCGTGCCATACCGGGCTGGCACGGGCACGATTAGGCCTGTCGGGCTTGTCTTTGGCCCAACCATGCCTGTGTGTCCCACATGGCCGCGTGCGCGGCGCGGCCTGTGCCGTTGTGCGAGTGTGCGAAGTCAACCGGCAGTTTGCAGGGCACTACGGGTCTGTGGCCAGCCTGGCACTGGCGGCGAGCGGCCTGTTGTAGGGCGTAGGCTGCAGTGTAGTGCTTTTTTTTCTCTCGCGTAGGCTGTAGCAGTGATCAGTGAAGCAACGAAGGCTGTAGTAGTGATCAGTGAAGCAACGAATGAAGTCAATGAACTGTGTAGAGGGGAAAAAAAGACAACAGGGAAAAACAAAAGAAAATTATTGGAAAATGTAGAGAAGATGAAGGAAAATGGGAAAATATGTGAAAAAAGAAAGAAAAATATAGAAAAATTGTGGGCAAAATATAAGAATAAAAATGTGAGCAATAACCTTTATTATTTTTGGTATTACAAGGTGCCTCATTAAAAACTTTATCATGTAAAAACCCATATTTGAGAAAACCATGACAAAGAAAAAAGAGTACACCGAAAGGTTAAAACTCAAAAAATATAAAATGAGCAAATGATTATTCTAGTTCATCATTATCAAGGTACAAATTGTCAAACTGAGCAGATAAATCTAGGTTCTCTGCTGTATGTTGTGCACGTTCGTCAGCTAGCTCCCAATCTTTGACAGCAAGTAGCATTTCTACCACTTCACTCCAAAGGTTTCTTCTCCTTTCCTCGATAATTCTTCTACAAAGACCGAAAGCTGACTCAGACGACACTGTCGAAACTGGCACCGTTAACACATCACGAGCAAGTTTAGAGAGAATTGGATATTGTGTCTTGTGCTCGTTTCACCATCCGAGGACGTTGAGATCTTCCTGGTTGATAGAGTCGCTATCCAAGTAAGAGGACAGTTCATGGGTGCTCGGAGTACCGTCTGCATCACTTGCAGTAGATGAACTACCACCACCAGTGCTGGATGAAGACCCACCACCCCAAATTCTGCTCCACTGTAGTTTCTTTTTACCTGCCACAGGGACGGGTGGCGGTCTTTGCAATCGAACTCCCTGAAACTTTAGTTGGTACTTTGCAAAAACTTCATATAATTTAGTTCTAATTTCAAAATAAAAAGAAGTATAATCTATATTCATAGCTTCTCCTATAAGATTTAAAATATTAATAAGTCCTTGTGTTTTACCCCCAGGATCAAGAATAAATGTGAAAGCATACAGTATTAGTATATTTCTCCAATACTTAAGATATTTTATTTTCATATAACAAACAGCGGGTCCTAGCAAGTTATCATTTTCATATTCTTTTAATAACACTGCAATTTCAAAAATTTTATGTAACATCAAATTAGTTGTTGGATAGTATACTCCTGATAACACAAGAGTTGATTCATGAAATATTTCTAAAAACAAATTAAACTTTTCGACTACAAACCAAGTATGTTCCGTTAGTAAAGGTTATCATCACTAGTTATAATATTTCTTGTTTGCAAAAAAGCAGTAAGACAATCTTTATAAGGTAACACATTTTTCAACATTAAATATGTGGAATTCCACCGATGCTCTGCGTCCGTTTGGAATTTACGTGGACGTATATCTGATGCTTGACAAAATCTTTTAAAATTAGTTATTCGTGTATTCGAAGCATTTAACCAAGTTATTGCTTCACGAACACAATCAATGTATGAAGATACTCTCTTAAATCTAGTTTTTACTATTAGATTAATAATATGACATGCACAACGTTGATGCAAAAGAAATGCTTCAGCATAAGTAGAGAAAACTGGTTGTAGAATTTCCATAGCCTTTGAATTTGCGGCTGCATTATCTAATGTTACTGCAAAAATCTTATTAGTAAGTCCAAAATCTTCTGTAACTGCTGCTATTTTTTCAGCAATGTTATCGGCATTGTGTGCCACATCGATTAATTTTAAAGCAATTACTCTTTTTTGTAAACCCCAAGCATCATCTACAAAATGAGCAACTACACTTATGTAGTCCTCTTTTGCCTTACCACTCAAAATGTCAAAAGTAATACTGACAGAAAATGTGCATGTATTAAATAATTCTTTCAATGTATTACGACCTAAGTTATAAACTCTAACCAAATCATGAGTAGTTGTTTGTCTACTCACAGGCTGAAAACGAGGGTTATGCGTAGTTTTTATATAATTTTCGAATGCAGTTGACTCACCAAAGTTTAACGGTAAATCCTGCCTAGCAATTAATTTAGTTAATGATTCATGGGCTACCTGTGGATCGTACTCCTATGTACGTACCGAACCATCCGGATTTAACAACAGTTGTTGTTGTCGTAGTTGGATGCCTTGTTTCTTCGCACAAGCCTCGGCATGCCTCTTCAAGTTACCTGTTCTACCAGAAGATTTTCTAGACAGTTTAGTTTTACATATTTTACATTTCGTAAATACTACCTGTCTTTCGTCAGGGGTAGTCTCCCTGATCTCGATCCAGTAGGAGTGGACCCATCCTGCGTATTAGGTGTGTCCACCGGTGTCGTTTCATCTGGAGTGAACTGTTCCTCCACATTTGGGTACAAACCGAAGTTAGGATCATACTTGCTCATGTAGAACGTCGTCAGAGTGTTAGGATCCATTCTGCAATTGACAAAAAAAATCGTGATTACTTCGTGAAAAAATTAAACGTGGAACATAAAATAATATTAAAGATATTCCGTGCCTATTGAGAGTTTAACTAATATCTTACTTTGTAGAATAAATATGACACTTCTCAATGCTTGTTCTGATTTTTGACAAAAATTTGTCAAAATCAAAAGTTGAACTAGAGCACTAGAGTCTAGAGAGCACAAGAGAGCAGTACAAGAGAGCACAAGAGAGCAAGATGAGATATTTGGGGTGAGGCTGAATGAAGGGTGACTGCTCTATTTATAGGGGAAAATTTGAAAATTTTCTAATTTTTTTTGAAATTTTTTAGACACCTCAAAGCTGAAATAGCTATTGTTCAACGGACGGCGCGACTACCAAGTGCCACAGCAGAAAGCAGGACGCCACGCCAGGCCCTGGTCGCCACGCCTTTGAGCCAGCGCCAGGCGCAAGGCATGAATGAATAACTTATTACTGGCCGCATGCGCGTAGGCTCATAGCTTATGGTGCATGCATGCGTTGGCTTTGCTACATGACAAGACAACACAAGTGCATGTGATTAGCGCATCGTAGCCACGTTAGTATCGCTACGGTGGTTGGCGACTGCCCCCATAAGCTAGCTAATAATCGATGTAATTATCTAAAAATATTTAGAGTACCAAACACTCCTCATTTCATCTACCGACAACAAAGTGGTCAAATTTTGGGTCCATTAATACGATTTTTTTGTCTTACCTTGGGACTTAAATTTTTATGTCACAAAAAAGATACACCAGAAAACTTTTATAATCATTTTCAAGGAATACACAAAATGTATATGTTGCTGCTCCCCTGAACCAGAAAGAGGAAGAAATTGATTACATAATGTGGTGCATGCATGCGTTGGCCTTGACAAGACAACACAAGTGCATGTGTGTGTTTTCTCTGTAAAGCAACGGATGAATAGTTCAGAGAGAAAAATAAGACAGCAAGGAAAACAAAAGAAAAAATTGAAAAATATTGGAGTGACAAGACAACACTGCTGGCTGCCTGGTGCGTGCTGCGTGGTGCCTCTACGGCTCTGCCTTGGCCTCGCTGCACCGCCTGAACCAGTACATGAGTATTAGTGTATGGTCAAAGTTTGAATGAGAAAAAAGTGCCAAACAGGCCGTGCGTGCTACGAAGGGCTAAAACCGTGAAAGCCGGCGTCGATGCTAGGCAAGGAAAAACGGGCCAAACAGGCTGTGCCGTGCTACGGGCCGTGTCGTGCCGGTCTGCTACAGGAAGCGGGCCGTGCCGTGCTGGCCCAACATGCCAGGGTCTCGGCCCAGGCACGGCCCAGCTAAACAGGCCGTGCCGGCACGGCCCACTGCCAACCGTGCCGGGCCATGCCCGGGCCATGAACAGTATAGACGTGTCCGGGCCAATCCATTTTGGCACTGCCCATCTGGCCATGTATAGATATCGGAAAGGAAGTGATAGATTGTGTTACCAAGACTTATCCGGAGCCTATCCAATACACCCCAAGGTGATTACAACTACATAATTACACCAATATTTTTCCTTTGAGCATAATGACCAATATAAGATATATATTCTTCAGATTCTACCGTATTCAATAATAATTTAGTGAAATATCTGTGCAAATAAACTTTAAGATCCACTCAAAAAGGAGAAAAAAGAGATTTCAGCTATGTTACATATCTCCATATCTTATGACAAAATCTTTAGATTGATCTTCATCAACTTATATTTGCTTGTACCTGTAGGTGGAACCAGCTGTTGGTGCATTGTTGGCATTGTGAGCTGTAAAAAACTATAAAGTTATTTGGTTGAAGTAGTTGTGGATCTGTGATAGAACATTTTCATAAAATTTAACAATAGAAAACAATAATTTCATACTGAATTACATATTTTACATGAATTACATATTTGTACTTTCGTCCTATTTAGGGACCAAATCAGTATGGTGATGTGACGTGATGAAAGAAAATAATTCCACACATGAATTGCATATAAGGTTGGCTGTATGGTAAATACTAATAATAACAACCAGATGTTTATCACTAGCACTTGTGGACTGAGGCTACCAACTTTGTTGTTGGTTTAACTTTTGCAGCAATTTAAAAAGAATATTTGCTTTTATACCATAAAGTTAAGTGATGTTTGCTCTTTTGCTACGTCCCGTGTGTATGATAACTAGATCTAAAGACCACATATCATATACCTATATAGAATAAAGGAAAAAGTCTGAATTACACCCTCGAAGTATCGCTGAAGTTTGAATAACCCCCTAAAGAATTTTACCGTCTGAAAAGCACCAGTGGTATTGCAAAATAGCTCAAT
>KE371792.1:175988-188318 GCA_000418225.1 Zizania latifolia | reverse complement strand
ATAATAACTTAACAATATCTTACATGGTACCTTAGAGATATCATATGATACATTATCATCATAACATCTTATGATATCATCCAATACTTAATGATACATTGAGGTATTATATGATACGTAATATAATACCGGCACCTCAACGCCTCCCTATACATCGCCGCCTCCTCATCCCCCCTCCCCTCGGCGCCAGCAAGGAGGAGGAGCGCAAGGGAGGAGGAGGGGTGAGCTCGTGGGAGGAGGAGGGGTGAGCTCGTGGGAGGAGGAGGGGCAGTGCGGGTGACGAGGAGGCACAGGGGGAGGAACGCATCAATAGAGGAAGGGAATGAGGAAGAAGAGGAACATGGAGAGGAGGAGAGAGGAGTACGAGAGAGAAAGAGAAAAGGGAAGGAGGAAGAAAATGTACCGGTTCATACTGGGACGATATACCGTCAGGTAGTTTTTCTGTTTTAAATAATCATGAAACAATTTTAAAAAATATCAACATAAATTATTATATAATATATCACTATATGAATATACAATTTTGAATACAATTTATAAGGTTAAAATAAAAATAATAAATCTGACAATCAATAGTGTTCGTATTATTGTAATATGACATCCTGCTTATTTTAAACTGGGCTAACATAACAGGTCGGCTTTGCGTGCGATAGGCTCGGCTGCAACAAGTTGGGCCAGCCTAAACTAGCTTGACTTTATCACGTCATTCCTAATTAAATAATAAGTTTTTTTTACATTACCTCATCCATCATTACACGATAAATCAAACATAAAATGTATCGTGCATAACTAGCGGGACGGTTTACAGCCGCTAGTTTTTCTGTATCGAAAAACACATCTTATTCAAAATCCGCCACTCGTGCATCCTCTCCGGCAACGACCCCGACTCCACCGTCGCGCAGGCCTCCTCCTGCCTCGCCGCCCAGGCGGCGGGGGCGGTGAATGGCCCATCCGACGAGGACGACGATGACGGGGACGGCGACTCGGCCCTCGTCCGCAGCATCCGGGAAAATCTATTCCTCAACAAGGCCTCGCCATCCACGCCCCTGCCGGACCTGGCCTCGTCGCCGCGCCCGATCTGCGTCTGGCTGCCGTCCGACTCGGAGGACGACGATGACGATCTTGACACTCTACGCGTAATACAGTGCCGCTTCTCGCACTACCACTCCGGTTAGTAAATTCACTGTGTCTGTCGTGGCATCCTCTAAAATAGGTACCATATCGTGTTCTAATTGATTATACCTTAGGGCAGGAATATGATGATTGGTATGATACGGCCTGGCAATCTAAATTACTGGGGATAAACTTGCAAGGTAGTTAACTCTTGATCAAAATATAAATTATCCAACTCATTTCGTCTGCTATAAAATACTCTATTGCATTGGGAAATAATGTTTTTATGACACCTCTAGGATTTATACATTCTGAATTGCTCTAGGTGTAGTAAGATTTCTTTTAAAAAAACAACCAACAGGAAGGTAATTTAACATTGAAGCTATATAATGCGTATTCCAACCATCTTCATAAAAATTTGCGATCCAACATATGGTGTTATCTTGATACGATGGTTCTAAAGATGTGAACAAAACATATACAGACTACTATACTTATTCTTTTAGAACCATCAATGTTTGTATATTATTGAGGAAACAAATGTGATGTATCTAGTTTTTCTGACATAATAATATGTATCAGCATATTGTGTGCGGAGGACATCCATAACATGCTTTCTAAGCTCTTTGGGATCGTCCATTTCTCTTTGGGATGATCTTTGGGCTGATCGCCCACTTCAACAGAGCCTCCCAAGGCTTTACTCCTCCAAACTCAAGCACATTTCCCTCCAACATTACCTTTCATCGCCCGCAATGAATAATTTCTTCCACCTCCCTCTCTCTGATCAAGCAGTGGATGATTACAACCTTCTGCAACAGCATCTAAGCTCAATACCAATCAACAACAATGTTCCTGATGGCTGGACTTACATTTGGGGCTCCCCCATCTACACCCTGAAACGCTTCTACTCCCTTACCTATCAAAATCAACCTGCTCACCCAATTTTCCGATGGCTCTGGAAATCCAAATGTAACAACAAGCTCAAAGTGTTCTTTTGTCTTCTACTTGTGGACCGTTTAAACACCGGGAATATTCTGCGGAGAAAACACTTCGCTATCCCAAATAACGACTTCTCCTGCAAACTCTGCACTCTCGGAGCTGAATAAACTTCAATACATTTATTCTATGGCTGCCATTTCAGTCGCCAGTGCTGGTCCTCTATTGACCTAGGCTGGGACCTTCTCTTGCAGCCACATGACATGATTTCCCACGCGAAAACATCATGCTGGAAAAAGCTATTCATGGAAATCGTCATCGTTGGGTGCTGGGCCCTTTGGAATCTCAGGAATCGCCTCATTTTCGACAATATCACACCAAACTTCGCACGATGGAAGGATCTTTTCAAAAAAGAGCTGTATCTTCAATCCTTTAGATTTCCTGCACCCTCTCGGGAGCATATTCCCCACTGGCTCAGCCAGTTCTAACCCCCCTCCTTCTTGTAACTCTTGTTGTGTTCGCTATGTACTGCTCTTAATTGCTTTAATAAAATTCGGTAGGAGCCTCTCCTACTGGTAGCATTAAAAAAAACATGCTTTCTATGTTTGTTTGTTTTAAGTTACACATATCAGTTGTTCAGTACATAAGTTCAATAAATAATTGAAAAAATAGCATGTCTGATCTTTGTGTAATCCTTGATCCAGCGAAAGAGCATGTTACATGTTTCTCTTCTGGGAAAGATACGGACATGAAAACTGAAGAATTTGATGTGGAGAAGCAAAATAAAAAGGCTCTCACCCGAACTGGGTTTCCAAAAGCTGCACTGTTCTCAGTGGATGCTCTTAAGAAGAACAGAGCATGCCAGAAGTTCATTAGAAGGAAGATGATTAACATTGAAGCGAAAATCAAGGAAAGTAAGGTTCTTAGGGATTGTGTAAAATGTCTTATGGATTATCAGTTATGCTGCAGAAAAGCATTTGGCAAACTTTTATGCCAGGAGGATCCTTGCGGTAGATTGATTTCCTCTCAAAAGCCATGCGCAAATTCAGCAAAGGTAATAACATTGCGTATTTTTAGGATGTTTACAAATGACATATAATACTTATGGAGTTATGGATATATAGCTGGTATTGATTGCCTGAAAGTCACAAAGTTAGTGACTAACATAGCATTGGCGACTGTCCTACCTATTCATAGTTACTTCACAAAGGTAGTTGTAAATTCTTCTATGAACAACTTGACGAGTTTGGTATTCTAGTGCAAAGTAGAGGGCATATGGCAATTAGGTTCGTTTGGTATTTATTGTATGATGCATGGACTATTGGACTGTTATTTTTCGTTCGGTAACACAGCTAGATTTTCCCTGTAATTGAAATATGTGACTTCTTTTTGTCCAATGCTGTCATGGATAACAAGTTTTACATTGTACATGACTACATGTACATAAATTTTTGTTTCACTAAGGATACGGCTTAAGCAACAAATAGGCAAACAGGCATCACATTTATGTGAAATAGCATTCTATTTTATGGCATGTCTACATGGAAGTAATATAGCAGAGGCACAATTTTATTAATTAATATTTCTGGTGAAGTGAGAAAAAATATTTTGGCCCCACAACATCGTGTTGTAATTTTGACGAGCTCAAAGGGAGCATCACTTAAGCCACTTTACCAACAATATATGTTATGTTTAGCTGTTAAGATCTCCCATCATCCACATCGTATAATTTTATATGAATCAAAATGTCAGGAACCAAATTCATGATGGCATAAACACCGCCGGGAGGATAGCTGGGTGGCGTCGACTGCTAGGGATGAGAAGAAGACTTTAGACTGGGATGATGAACATTTGAGAGAGATTAGACTAATTCTTTATTGCTTTATGAAATAGAGATACAACCCATCCTTATATAGATGGCATGACTTGACTCTCAATAATCTAATCTCTAAATCTAGGAAATTGATTACAACTCAATCTAATATTATCTCTAAAATAATAAACCTAATCAAATCTCTAAACTAACAATTCCTAAACTGTTAAACTTGCCCTGGAATTTCAATTTTAAGAAGGTCAACAGTCCTCTTATTTTTGTTAATTAATAGTCTTAGATATTTCTCTTGTGAAGAAGTTTATATTTGTAGTTCCTTTTGAATCGCAACTACATCATAATGAATAAATTAATTTATAGATAAACTCTGTCGATCTCAATTTTATTTGATTGATTGATTCATATTCTTGTGTTATTCTTATTGATAACATAAACCTTATAGTTCTCTGACTCCAGAATTATTTCCTTTTGATTTCTTACTTGTTCGCACTTTTCTGCAGCCATGTTTTGATTAAGCAATACATCCTTTTAAATTGTAGTGTTAACAACAGAATACATATACTTACAAAAATCATTTCTCTGGTGTAGCATAAAGACAAGAAGATGCCTGCTTTATTTCTTGGCCCTGCAGATAACCCTGATGTTTCGAAATATAAAATGGTACTGAAGCAGTTTCCCATGTCGCTTCAGAAGCATCCATGGTCAGATGTTGAGAAAGACAAACTTGTTAAAGGAATAAATCAGCAATATCAAGAAGCATTGATTTTGAACTCGTTAAAGGAATAATGGAAGGTGTTATTGAATCGTTCAACTGTTTGCAACATTTGGGCATCTCTCATTAATTTTGTTGCATGTTTTGTTTCAATAATTAATTTCGTTTAAATATGTATATTTTATCTTTTGTTGCTAAATATTTCCATATTTTTCTTTAGTTATCTTTTTTTTGCTTCAAAGATGCTAAAATTAAACCAAAGATTATGATGCTTCTACCTCTCAATGATGGAGTACGATAAATCACTGTTTGTTAGTATTTGTTTCATAGGCATCTAGCTAAAATATCACTTACAATGTTTTTGGCTTCTGTTTATATGTGCTATTGGAGTATTTGTTTTCAACCAAAGAAATGTAGGCTTGATGTCGATCTTGTTTTTTTTTTTAATTTAATTTTACTGTGCTCTGCCAGATATTTGATCATTAGTTCAATCCTTGTTTTATTGAAACAATATACTTTTTATGATGCAGTTCCACTGGTGACTTTAGTTCTGTAGATATGGCATATGCACTGATGAATACTGCCAGAAATTTTGAGGTAACTCCTGAACTGAAAGTCTCAGATTGGTCCTGCCACTAATAAACTGGGACAAAATAGCTGCAATGTACCTGGCTGGTCGCTCTGGTGTTGAATGTGAATCAAGGTACTTCTGTTTTTGTTATTTTCAATCGCTTTAATTGTACACAGCAAGTCTCTGCTCTTTTAAGTGGTATTATCGCTTCTTTATTTTCTGCAACACGTCTTCTGTACCTGTGTGATAATATCTCGTCCTTAAATAATTCTTTTATTTTTTTGTCTAGGTGGCTAAACTGTGATGATCCATTGATTAATCATAATTCCTGAACCGCACAGGAGGACAAAAGACTTTTAGTAACAGTCCAACAAATGGAGCCAACAGGGTCAAGAGACCCCCAAGTCTGAGGTATGTCTAGACAGTGAACATTTTATCATATTACTAAAACCTATGTAATTTACTCTTTTTTTTTCCTTTTGGTCCATTTCAGTGTCAAGCCATTAAGTAATACGGTGCAGTCAAATGGACCTTCTGATCATCTGTCAGATATGGCCATTTCTGCTGGACTAAATCCCAGTTCTATTGAGAGTAGCGGCGCTCCTTAAACTTCTGATCACTATATTAGGTCAGAACTCTGATGTGTTATACTTACTGCTGTTGGTTGTATTGTACTTACAATTTCCCTCGCTTGCTTTTGTGAGTTCAGAAAGCAATCCTTGAAAGGGTTTAGTTTCTTCCATGAATGGGGTATTTTCCTATCGTTATTGAATATTGTTAGGTGCACTTCTGAAATTGAGTAGCGAATACATGGGTATAATTTGCATATTCAAAGTTAGTAAAGATGTTGAGAGTGGAGTAAGGTTTTTTCAGACAAAGGAGTTCTCATCTGTAGTAATTTTCCATGTCGACAAGGGTGCCCAATCAACTGAAGGATTGTCCATGGGTCTGATTACAAATGAACTGGGGTGTCAGTAGCTCTGGGGCTGTCCTTTTATAACAGGTTTCAATTGCTTAAATAGGTGGATGTCTTTGTTATTATTTTTCCAGAAATATAAGATCTATAAGTTTTTGTGTGGTCATCGATGTAGAACTTTTACCATTAATTTCTTATACAATATATCATCAACAAATATAAAATTAATATCAAGTGAAGGTATTTTCATATACGAATTCAACTATATCACATACATAACATAAAAATACATGCTTTTAGCTTAATTATTAGTCAAAATTAAAAATTTTGATCTTTTCAAATGTATGCATGTCTTATATTTCTGGACGGAGGGAGGGAATATTTTTAAGATGCAAAGCATCATGCTCATGGTTTCTTGACTGAAATTGCCATACAAATGGATATGCTAGTTTGCTGGATGCGTTACCATGCTCCTTGTTCTGCAGGAATCTCCTTAAAATAAAACCAGCACCCCCTGCCCCCCTGGATGTGATTTGTTGTTGCCGAACCGGTACCAGGGTTTGCAATTTCGATCCCCAGCGGTAGCACAAAAACCGTGAAATTTGAATGAACATCTTAAAATTTTACCGAAATTTGTTGAAATACTGGTGTGTGTGTTTTCGTTTTCACGCTGGTTCGAAATTCGTGATATTCACGCGAAATTTCATGAAATTGTGAACCTGACCGGTACAAAGGTAGTTGTAAGTACAGCTGGAGGTGTACTGTATTCTAGTTTGGTAAACAATTGAATTACCAGTGATGTGTCATCTTCTACCCTGATAATATGGAAAAAAGCATAATTGTGGATAAAAGTTGTATATATTTGCGGTTGGTGCTCTGTAGCGTACTGTCCCAGGACGTGAGTGCTTCATCTGATTCTGAAAAACAATGGCATTTTCATTGATTCGAAATCTCACTTCTCTCGTAATTGACTACTTCGTTGCGTTGGCATCAAACCTGTACTACCCACCAACTTGTGTCGGTTGATTAACGTTTCTGGTCGCTTGATGACAACCTCCTTCCTCCTTACTGTGTGCTGTAATTTACACAGAGTACCCCCTCCGTGACCCATGAATAGTTTTTTTAATAAAGTGATAGAATCTTATCGCGTAGTTTAGCGAGAAACAAAGCAGGCTAATGATTCAGGGATAGCTTGTTGGAATTTTATTGTATACTGAATACATCAATATTACAATGATGTTCTAAAAACCTCCCATAAACATTAATCTCAAGAATTGAACAAATGACCATAAGAGCTATATTACATATGACTTCCTTCTGTGAGTGAGCGATTGGAGCCCGTGATGAACATTCCTAAGAATATATCCACCTAGGTTTTCAGCCAAGAGGTGCTACAAGGTAAATTCTCTTCACAAAATCATGGCCTGAGGGGGGCCGTAACCGCTCCGGTGTTTCTTCTGCCATGTCCAGGCAACCCTGAGGCTCTCCAGGAGATCAGTGTGCTGAGCAGTCCAGTTCAGTTCGATGTTGATCCTTGCAGGATCACTGTACACTTCTGCATAGTCACCGGGTCGACGAGGGAAGTAGTCCACCTTGATGTCAACTCCTGTTGCCTTCTTGCAAGCTTCTACAAACTCTTTCACTGACCTCCCTGAACAGCCAAGAGGAATGTACATGTGTTAGCTAATTAAGGTGTTGTAATGAGATTGCATTGTTTTTTCTTTGTAATGAGCTTATAATTGATGACCTTTTCCAGTGCCAACATTGTATATGCCAACTTTGCCCTTTTCTGCCTTGTTGAGCGCCTTCACATGGGCGTCAACCAGGTCAGTGACATCGATGTAATCTCTCACGCAAGTTCCGTCAGGTGTTTCATAGTCAGTACCTTTAACCTGTAATGGCAAAGCTATCAGTCAGTGATCCACTAAAAGCTAAGCAATCCTTATAAATGTGAGTCTTAATGAGTATGAAGGGCAATAGGGTATGGTAGTACTGTTCTTGAATGTAGTAATTGAAGCACCAAGAAAACAGATATTAGTTGATTGAAGATGTACCTTCAAACCAGGAATTATTCCCAGTGCTGCATCAAAGCATGCACCAGATATACGGCCATGCTCACGTAATTCAGGTCTTGGAGCCTCACCAAGCCTTCCTTCAGGATCAGAACCAATGACATTGAAGTATCTAGTAGAATCAGGTTACACACCCGTAAGGCTTAATCAAATGGCGGTGTAAACAGTAAATTTCATGTTTTTAATAATGGATGAGTACCTTAGAATCATCACAGCCATGTCTGACTTCTTGGACTTGGTAAAATCCAAAATAATGTCCTCTGCCATCTTCTTGGCCTTACCATATGGATTGATCGGAAACTGTACAAATGTACAATAGGATTTGGTCAGCAAAAGCCTTCAGCACTATCCAACTAAGGAGATGCAGTAGTGACAGCTGACCTGGGGAGTTTCTTCAATGATAGGCATCTTCTCAGGTTCTCCATAGGTGGCACATGTGCTAGAGTAGATCAGGGTTTTCACATTGTGCGTTGCCATAGCTTCTAGCACAACTAAAGTGTTTGAAGTGATGTTATGATAGTACCTGTTCAACATGTTTCAGTATCTCGTGTGGTTTGCTGATAGGTAATTTGATGGATAGTAGGGACTGGCTAACAAAAATCTTAATACCTCAGAGGCTCAAGGGTGCTCTCACCAACATAAGCGACAGCAGCAAAGTGCATGACAGCATCAAATGCATTCTCTGCAAATATTCTATTAACCTGAGGATGTGTTAAGGGAAAAACTTATAAAAAATACTTCACCAGATTTTGGCACATTTTGAACAAAAGATGTCTACAAGGAAAGGCCATTGAATTATTCACACAAGACAATAAATCAGGATACAGCTTTCGGATCGCCTAAATCAGCATATATGAATTGCAACCGCCCAGGCTCTGGAAACAAGTTTTGAAGAACCTTGATTGCGCCCATATTTCCTCTTGAAAGGTTATCCTGAAGGCACCCCAAATGCACAAGCATTATATAAACCGCATTACAGCAACACAGAATTTGAGCACGAGACGACAACATAAAGTCGCGAAGAATTACCACAATGGTGACTCTGAAGGAATCTTTCAGCAGCCGAAGAGCAGCATGCGAACCAATATAGCCAGCACCGCCGGTCACTAAGACATGTGTGACACCGTGTTCATGGATGGAGAACTGTACACGTCACACAAGTGAACACTCAATTGTAAGCTGCCTCACCTTGAATTGTTCATGGCAAGATAGCAGAGCTGCTAAACAACATCTAGATTTAACGTTACCACACTAGGAGTCTTCCTATGGCAGGGTGGCTGGGTGAGCATGACGACGCACATGGCGGTGAGGAGCGCCACCATAAGTATCTTACTGAGGTACCTTGGCTTGCGCTTTGGATCGGAGAAGTCCATTTCTGGCAAAATGATGAGTTCAGTCGCATGTACAACTGGGGGAAAAACATCTCTACCCAGATAGTATAAAACTATAAATTACAGAACACAGACAAAAACCCAAAATTTCTGTTGCACAAGCTGCAACAAGACCCAACTATAAGACAATCAACAGGCAATTGCAATTAATTTTGCACCAATCCAATTACACAAACCATATGGTGTCCCAATTAATTCAGAAAAAAAAAGAGAGACAAAGATTATCAGTAAGGTAAGCTGAAACCGAGAGAAGGAAGCAGACCTGAGAATGACCAAGATCTAGGAGGCCTCTGCTGAGGCCTGCTCCTGTTGGTGGGCAGCATCTGCAGCTGCAAGCCAGCAACCGCTCAAATCCCCTCAAAAACGAAAAATTGTCCAAAGAAATTTCCTGCCTCAGAAGAATCAGAGATTCCTCCGACACCGCCGGCCAGCTGCAAGAAGAAACAGCACCACCGCCAAGAAGAAAACCTCAGAGCTCATCGTCAGAGGAAGCAAGGCAAGGTCGCAGGGGAAGCAGATCCAACAACCACGCCTTTACAGCTACCAGAGTCCAGAGAAAGCAAACAGCAGCGGCATGGAGGAAATTGCAGCGGTGGCAAGGGTACAAGTACACGCGTAAGCCGCCAAGAAAGGGGAAAAGAAAGAAAGCTCGCGACTTTCTCACCGGCCGGCGACGAGGAAGAGGCAGCTAGCAATGGCGGCGAAGCAGATCAGACGACGCAACGAGGAGGAAGGCTTGCTTACCCGGACCACCTGGTTGCCTCTGCTCGTGCAGCAACCGCAGAGGAGAGAGAGGAAGAGAAGAGAGGAGAGGAGAGGGAAAGCAGAGGAGCCACCTACTAGGCTACTGCTACCTCAGTGGCGGTGTGCTCTCTCGCTCTCTTCCTCCCAATCCTCTTCGCTCCCTCTCTGTGGCTGGCCGCGAGCTCACGACGTTGCGGATGAATGCTTTCAAGGGCGCCCGTTGCCGTTGCTGCTCTGCTCGGTCGCGTCGAGTGGAGCCCACGCGGACGACACGTGTGCTGACGTCCTCGCGTCTTCCTCCGCCGGTCGGCCCACGGCTGGAAATGCACCGAGGCTTTATTATTATTATTCTTGAATTGAAAAGATAATCTACAACATATTGTTGGTGCTTATTTCTAGTTACAAATATCGTAGAAAATTTTAAATTCTAGACCCTAATTATAATATTGTTTATGTGGGGGATATACCCCCGGTAGCCCACAGACCTCATTTCTGGTTATTGGGCCAGGCAGAGGGCCCATCAGGCCCGTCATACCAACCCCGCCTGAGCCAGCCGAAAGCAGCGTGGCGCATTAAATGCGACACGATGCAAAGCAGTCAGAGGATCTGAGAGTGACAGGAGCGCAAGATTGCCGGGCGGCGTCAGACCGGGGAGCAGTTGGGGAGTAGGCAGCACGCTGTGTCCCATCGAGGCGTGCTGCGTCCGATCGAGCCGTGTCACGTCCCGTCAGAGCGTGCTGTACGATAGGTTAGACCCAACGGGGGTATAAATAGCAAGGGGTCCCGAGCACGGGACCCCCACTTCTTCCAGGCACGCACGACTTCTTCTTCCACGCGCAAGTCCACGCTCACAACCACAACGCAACATACAGACACTCTAGAGCTCTAGCTCTTGTAATCCATTCATTGTAACTTTCTTCCTGACTAGTGAAACACCCCACCAATCTCACAGTGGACGTAGGCTTATTACCATATCGGAGGGGCCGAACCACTCTAAAATCTTCTTGTCTCTTGGCCAGTCATATTCTCACGGGCTCGGCAACCATCGAGGTCTTGAGTGCAGCGCTTCCCTACAATATAAATCACCTCCGCGGGCACCTCCCGAGGAGGACTGTTCGACCATCCGTCGACAGTTGGCGCGCCAGGTAGGGGGCCGTTGCTTCCTCAACCAACGACTTCAATGGCAGTTCTCTTCTCCTCCGCGCTCGAGGTCCCCGTAGGCTCCAGCTTCACCTTCGGGAGCCTCGTCTTCGTCGCCGACGACTTCCGTCGGCTCGTGCACTCCGAGTCCGCCTCGGAGAAGCGTCAGGCCACTCCCCCAACGTCCGTGCCGGTGAAGCGCTCGGTCCCACGGACAGGGCGCAAGAAGGCCTACACCGCCCGCACCACCGTCCCCAGCAGCGACGGCGCGTGGGTCACCATCGACCGCTCCGGTGGTCGGAGGAGGCACCGTCCGGCACCACGCCCGATGGCGGCGTCCTCCCAGCTGAGCCCTCTTCAGAGGCAACACCCCGGCCACTCCGGTGGTCGGGCGGGGCCACGCCCGGCATCACGCCCGGAGGCCCCGACACCTCTCTCCGCGCCTTCCCGAAGGCAGCGTCCTGGCCGCTCAGGCGGTCGGGCAGGGACTTGCCCGGCATCTCGCCCGGTGGCCCCGACCTCTCTGCGCGCGCCCCCTCAGGGGCAGCGTTCCGACCTCCCCAGTGGTCGAAGAGGGCGACGCCCGGCACCACGCCCGGCGCCCTTAACACCTGCTCCAGCACCTCGCGAAAGGCGGCTCCCTAGCCACCTAAGTGGTCGGGGAGCGGGGTGTCCGACTCCCAGTCGGGCGCCCCCCGCAACTCTCCCTGCGCCTCCTAAGAGGCAACGTTCCCGCCGCGCTCGCGGACGGAAAGGGCGACGCCCAGCTCCATGCCTGGCGCCCCCGACAGCTCTCTAGGCGCCTCCTAGAAGGTTGCCCCGGCCGGTCTACGACGGAGACAACTACTGGCCGGCCAACTTCGTCATGATGGCCGATGTGGCCTCGGAGGGCGAAGGTTCTCCG
>KE371792.1:139838-150590 GCA_000418225.1 Zizania latifolia | reverse complement strand
TCCGGTCGAAAACTATCTTAATCGCTTTCTCATAGACACAACCAATAAACTTTTTCTAGGTCTTTTACTGGCCCAACATTCATAATAATCAATATTGGTTATTAATTCTTGTCGTCTGAACCTAGATAGTTGTCTGAGGGTTGTTGGTCTTCTGATGATGATGCATGCAATGAAGTCAGCAAGTACTCAGTCCCTAGTGTTTTAAAAAAATTCAAATATAATTTTTATAGCTTCTAAGTATTTTTTATTTTCTATTTCATGTTTGTTAACGGTAACCGAGGAATTGAAGAACGCATAATTGTCATGGAAAAAAAAGAACCAATTTCAGTGCTATAACAAGAAACTCATGGCGTCTCTTGTTAACATACAAAGTCCAAGGTTATGTCTCTAAAAGGATCGGCATTGCTAAATGCTAATTGCTATGTTCCTGCTTACAATGCACACCAAAAATTAAACAAACCTCAATTGGTGTACTCTTCGTTTTGCAGCGGCAACTAAAGTTTCAATATTTAAAGCAGCTTCAAATCCTGTGGTGAAGGACGGTTGTCGAATGCCTAGAAAACAATAGACGATCATAACAGTATAATCAGGCCATAAGTTCAAGCACAAAGTTTCATCACAACTATGATTAATAATCAGCATTTGAACTTATGTAATCTAGAAAGTGACCTCAAGGAGCTGAACCTATAGATCGCAGAAAACCAGCGAGTTGGGAAGGAGCCGATATATATAGTGGTAGAATAAAGAGGAGATGCTTGTGAGGATGGTGGTGTGGCAACCTACAATTGTTCATATTTAATAAGAGGTTAAAAAACATGGCAATAAAGCTTTCCCTTGACTTGGATATAAGTGTACCTCTATGTTTCCAATAGATGATGAACGGTGCTGATCTGCAGAAAGCATGCTGCCTACATTTGACTCGTTCTGACTGGACGATATCTTCACAAGTGTACGCTCAATTGTAGCAACTAAATCAACATGTGTTTGACGAGGATGCGATATAAAGTTGCAGTACTATGGTCATTCAATTAAAAGATCCATAAACTGCTCTATCATTGTTCTACTGAACATAAACATCTGCCAACAACATGCGTCAAATCAAATTTCGCATAAACGTTGGCGACACAATGCACACAACACAAATATTTGTGTAATAATGGATGAACTTTTAATCAATAGATTTATGCAAGGCTTCAAGAACACTACGTACATAGAGCAATTTTAAGTCCTAGGTGAGCTACAAGTTGATGCTTAATGAGAGATCCTATTTCCAGACATAAAGCTACATCAGAAACGATTCGATTCAATGATATAGACCATGACATTTCAGCAGAACAAACTATATCATGCAAACGATGCAATCATATAACATACTGCAACCTACTAACTTTCTATTCAAGTACCTTACAAACGATGTTACAAATCATCACCCAGATTACATTGACCACAAAAGGCAATGCATGTACATGAACCATACTTTTTTTAACACTATGCAGTAAATTGAGATATGTCACTTGATTGGTTGTTGCCAAAGGTCAACAAGATGGCCGAATGGGTATTGTGAGCTTCAACAAGACCAACACAAGTGCAAACAACTGCTCTAAGCAACTTAGAGATACCCATATCATCAAGAGGTTCAAAAACTAATAGTATTTCTTTACAATGCGCAACATCAGCAGTACATTCATAACCCAATTCAGTAATGGTGTCGGTCATAGTGTCTTCTTGAACTAGGTGTGTAAGTAATTCTAATGTGAAATACAGAGCTTCGTATACAATATCAAGTAATATTTATGTGAGATATAATTCATGAAAACTACATTCTGCTAGCATAAAGTAAAGAAGACAAATTAAACTGTGTTTTCAACCAATCACAATTCGTGCCACTGCCACTGCGAAACATCAAAATTCTCCAATAAACACATCCTTGTGAAAAATAAAAAAATTGTCCTAAGTTGAAAGTGAACACATAAAGCTCCAATAATCAGCACAATTTGACAACCAATTTATTGTTTAATTTGACATGATAATTTTGATTTGGGTTGAAACTAAATTTAGTACCCATGTTACATCTTCACCATCTACTTCATTTATACACAAACAAAGCAACATAAGAGTTACCGAGCAAAGACTAATTGAATTACAAAACAAACACATCACATAAAAAAACTACAATAAGATTGTTCAGTTGTTAAACCAAAAGGCTAGCTACAGAAGTTTGGCAATAAGAGATAATAAAATAAGAGACAATAAAAGACTTATTTTTTCCAAAACAGAATTTAGTCTTTAATGACATGTGTTAAGAAGATGTGTGTCCCTAATGGCTTTCTTTAGTGATGAGTGAAGATAGCATTCGTCACTAAACACTATTTTTAGTGACACGCATCAAGAAGACATTCATCGCTGAAAATTGTCTTTAGTGACTCATGTCATCTTTGTGACTTTGTCTATCGCTAAAGATTATTTTTAGTGACAAACATCATGCTCAACCATCGCTAAAGACTCTTTAGTAACACATGTAAAAAAAGTTATGTCACAAAGGAGTGAAATTATTTGCACTTGCTCCGAATCTATGTGCTGCATTAACAAATAACAAATGAGCATGGACAATGGCAGTTCAATGACTCTAAAGGAAAAGTATTAAATATCCACTAGTACCTTCTGCGCCATGGACTCTACATCTTCATTACAAAATCAATAGACTTGCATGTGTTAACGATGCTGAATTAGCTAGTGTTAACGTGACTGTCATTTGCGGCCCGGCCCATATATGTTGGGCCCGAGCGCCATTGCCGCTTATGTGTGGGCCATGTTGGATGGGCTTGAACGGGATTGCAGATCACGAGAGGCCCATTTCGGATTGGGCCTTCTATGGGCCCATGCATTGTTAGTTGGGCCCATTTTGATCCATGAGCCCATGAAGACCGAGGAAGGTGAAAGGAGAATTTTTTTTAAATAATACAATTTTTAAATGAAATTTCAATTTTGGTACACGGTTTTGAAAAATTGCAAATCTGGGTCTCTGTCGGCGCTTGAACGGCCGATATAGGCCGATCGGCACTAGATCGGCAGTTCATCGGCCGATCTAGGCCGATCGGACTAAATCGGTCTGCGGCGGGGTCATGTTGGCACATGAAGTGCCGATCTAGGGCCACCCGCCCTAGATCGGCACTTCATGTGCCGACATCACCTCTATAAAAAGGGGGCCGAAGCGCTCCCTCCAGGCACCCTTTGCAGCTTCTCCTAGCCTGCAGACAGTCACTTCTCCTTTCAGGTATGTCTTTTTTTTCTCTCTTTTTTTTCTTTAGGATATAGTTTAGTAGTAGATTAGAGGTACTTTAGGAGTAGATTAGGGGTAATTTAGGAGTAGATTAGCGGTAGATTTAACATAATAAATAGGTTAATTAAATATAATTTGGAGGTAATTTTAATATATTTTACCAATTTTGAAATAGTTTAGAAGTAACTTAAGGGTACTGTAATCACACTTTAGCAATAATGTAGGCCTTTTTAAATACACTTTAGCGATAATTATGTGAATATTAAATAAATATGTGTTTTTTGTTAGTTGTTCTGGATACCGTGAGGTCATGCAGAACATGTGGGTGTAAATGTAACATTTTAAATTTATGTCGACATATCAATTGCATATTTTTTTACCGTAGATGGTAAAAAAGGATAAATCTGAGTACGGTTACAATCCTCGTCACCGTCCGCCGGAAGGTGTTGAACCACCTATGTGTTTTTGTGGAGATAAATGTATGTTCATGAGAAGTATGAAGACCTCACATACGAGATGAGGTATTGAAAGTGTGGCAACTACTCTTACACTCCTGAAAAGCCAAAGCCAAGACCAAAGCGTGGACCACGTGCTAATAAACCGGTATGAATAATTATGCTATTTCTTTAGTTATATCTTGTTCTCAAATAAATCACTTATAATATCTCTATTAACATTTATGCGTGTAGATAACTCCTCCACCGTCGCCACCTCCGCTCTGTGACTTTATCGAATGGATTGATAAGGAGATGAACCCTGATGACTAGGCAGAGCTTATGAGACACAAAGAGTTCAACAGGGAGCTTTTTGAGATGCGATACCAGCGAGCCTATGAGCATGAGGAAGAAGAGAAGAGGAGAGAGGAGGTGGAGCACAAGGCAAAAGAGGAGCGTGAGGCTGAAAGAGAGAGGAAGCGAGAGAGGGCTCGTCGTGCTAAGAAAGCAGAACCAGACGCCATAAGGAAGGGAAAGTACTCTCGCTGCACTCAGTAGTCAGTTTGGATAAGTCTCAGCTATTTTTATTTCCCTCAAGGCACGTAATCACGTTTGCATGTGCCATTATAATGTACCGTGTTATGTCATGAATTATCTTGTTAGAAGTTATTGATGCTGGACTACTTAAATTACTGTATCATGCCATTGCAATATCTATTTCGAAGGCAATCACACATCTGTAAATAAGCCCGTCAAATGTGGTATTGAAGTGTAAGCTCAAATTATGAGTAGATAGTAAATAGCAGGGATACTATGAAGTGCATGTTCATAATATGAAGTACATAATGACATAATATGACATATCGTAATAAATATTTCGGTACAAATCGTCCGTCCTTATGAGAACAACCGTAAGCCGTACTAACCACCACGCCTACCCCGAGTGCGTCTCGGTGCCTGTCTCGGTGCCTGCTCCGAGAAGGTAAACCTGTCAGGTGAACGACGCACCCTAGGCGGTCTAGCGGGTTGCTGCTCCGGCTGCATCGGTGGTGGTGCTCTCTCAAGCTGCGAAGGCCCGAACACCTCAGTGGTGCCATGCTCCCAGGCGTCGCAACCTCCTGAGTCGTGCTGGCCACCGGTACCAGATTCTACCGGTCCAAACGGACTATGATAGGCAGTGTCCAAGCTAGCTCGCCAGTATTGATATGGATACGACGCTGTGCAAACATATGAGTTATCAGTGACATAATTTAGATTATGATGTAAAACAGTGTAAGACTGTATAGTTCTCAACAGGTATTTGCTGTGCTCCATATCCGAATAGTGGCCGTGCCGCATGTCCCGATAGGCCTGCTGCCGATGATGGGCCCACTGCCGATGATGGGCCCGGACCGTAGAAGTATTGGTGTGGGGGATACCAGTACTGTGGAGGCTGCACCGGTTGGGGTGTCGGCATCACAGGCACTACCTGTGGACGAGGAGCTAGAGGAGGTGGCTGAGGGGCAGCAGCTGAAGGAGGTGGCCGTGCAGACGTGAGGCGGATAGAAGTGTTGATCTCGTCGAGAGCCGCCCGCACTCTCATCCAGTCCAGCGGGTTGTGCACCACACTAACGTCGGTGACCCACCGTTGAACGATATCGCCGATATGGTTCCGTACGTTCCACATGTGATCGGACTGCAAAAGAATAAAATCAAATAGTCACGTAGTATCAATTATCAATCATCAGAGATTAGACAATTCATATATGTACCGACTCCTGAAAGGCAGCGACCATGTGAGAAGGTTGTCCGTGCGTCACACGAGCCGCGGGTGGAGGACCATCGCCCCGTCCTCTGACGAGACGAACCCTGGTATGAACGAAGTACCATCAAAGGTAGTGATAGTAAGTCGTAGGGTCGTAGTCGTCGTCCTCGTCATCTAGGTCCTCCAGCGCACCCTCCCACTGGGCAACCCATGGCTGCATCCTAACATCCCATAGAATACTGCCAGGTACTCCCTTCCGCGTGTTCCTGCAGCAAACAATTTAAATTACAATGGTACGTAACAGTAAAATGTGATGCGCATGTTCGTATGTACGTGTGCAAGAGCTCACCGTTGCATCTGAGTAGGCACCTAGGCCTGTATAGGACATGGAAAGTACTACGCTCGTCCAAATTATCGACAGACGTGATAGAGAGCATATCCCTCAATCATGACATCGAATATGAGGCATCTACGCGTCCTCCAGTATGCCGCGTCCCACAAGCACAAGGCGGAGAGCCCGTGAGGCGCGCGCCGGATGATCTCGCCTGGCATGTAAGGTCTCCAACGAAAGTCGTGCGCCCGAATATTGTCGAGCTGTGCCGTGTAGTCTAGGTAGGAGAGGTGGGTCTGAGAGTGGGCCCAAGATAGCTGCAAAAGAAGAAATATCAGTACGAAATTAATTTTGGTGAATGATTAAATACAACAAATACTGACCCGTTGTCGACACCAAAGTGTGCCCATATTTGGTCGGTCGATGTCCTCGTTTGGCGGGCGCCCCAGGTATGGTGTCATGTCAATCTGTGATCGACCAATCTGCACCCTCTCGTACGACCAGATTTGTATCAATAAGGGACACCCAGTAATGAATGCGCTAGCCATCCGGCGTCGACATCCGTCGCAAAGAGCGCGGTATGTGGCACAAAGGACGGCAGATCCCCATGAGTACTGTGGAACGCCGTCGTCGGGTGAATCGGCGATGGCTCGGGCGAACTGCACCAAGTGCCTGTCGACGCTGTCGTGGTGCGTGCTGGTGAACATCACCCAGTCGAAAAGCCAAAGGAGGTAAGCCTCCAAGTGCTGACTAACGGTGTAATCGTCAACATCGGGAGCTAGGTGCTCCGCCTATGAAAGATCAAACGTTAGTATACAGCCGCTATGGATAAGTTAATGTTTAATTTTATTACCATGTTAAAACAACATACTTGGTACTGACGCAACCAACTCTGCGTCGGTCCGTGTGTATCCGTAAACTCCTCCACTGCCGCGCCACCAGGCAGAATGGGATGGGCTCCCACGAAGCGCGCGAGCATGTCAACGCGCCAATCTGGCTGAACATCGTTCGGGACAACTACTGCTCCTGCTATTGGAAGTCCTAGCAGGTAAGATACATCCTCAAGCGTGATCGTCACCTCTCCCAAAGACAGGTGGAATGTGTGTGTCTCCGGCCGCCATCTGTTGACCCACGCCGTGAGAAGAGCTCTGTCGAATGAAAATCTAGTGGCTCCATCGACCAATCGAGCTAGAGGGAGTAAGCCAGCACCGCGCAACCTGCATGGAAGAAGATGTTAGTCACATAACGAGATAAAAATAAAATATGAACGACCATTGTGCTTGCTTAACTAACCTGCCAACCCATCGAGGATGGATGCTCTAGAGATACTGCGGTGTTCGGACTCTGAGCGGGGCGAGATCAGGCTGATCCGGATCGGTGGACGTGAGTGCTTGTGCCTGGTGGTGGCCGTCGATCGTAGCGAAGAGAAGCTCGTACGGGCAATCATCATTACCCGCCATCTGCATGTTGTAAAACAAACAATTATTATTAGCGCCAAAGATACATGTGACAATTAACAAGTGAAGTAACTACTATACGTACATCTTAGGGACTATGTACATTGTGTGATGTGCGGTGATCTGTATATCATGGGGAGCTCGACTACTTGTGCCGGCTTCTGTGCAATTCTTGTACGTGTGTCCAGCCATGTTATATAAAGAGCATTTTTTCTTTTTTCTGCCTGCATCGGATTCATCCATATCATTTCGAATGCGTCGTGTCTTCCTTCTTCCCACATTTGAGTTGACACGTTGGAAATCTGGCACCCAACGATGTGCACCATCTGGCGGAGATGTGAATGAGCTGACAACCCCATACCCTCGAAGTTCACCGCTCCAAGTCTGCAGGACATTCTCTTTTATGAAGTATTCAGACAAGTACACCCCGACATGCATATCAAATGTGGCGCACGCCGCCATGACATGAGTGCATGGCTTGTGGTACATAGATGGTTTGTTGCAGCTACACCGACCAGTGTCCGTAACGGTGCACTCATGAACAATAACATCCCGATTTATTCCTCGCTGACCTTTGTCTCTACACGTTACATCGAAACAGAGTTCCCGGGAACTTGTCTTGATGGCACGATGCTGGGTTGCCTTCTTACTTTTCTCAATGAAGTATTCTGTAATCTTTCTGCAATACAAATGGCGCTCGTCGCTGTGCACCACAAAAGCAGCAGTATGCCGGTCCACGAAGTATCGGGTTGTTCCACGGATTATGCCCTCCACAATACCAACCAAAGGCAAGCATCGCATACCCCGCATGACCCAATTGTACACCTCTGCAAGATTGGTGGTCATGATGCCATACCTTGCGCCGTGAGTGTCATAGAGTAGAGACTAATGCTCCCTACTCTCGAATTTAATCCAATCTGAAAAGCATCGAACTTTCATCCTCTGCCGTTTGTGGATCGTCTGTTGGTCATCAGTGGGCAGAGAACAAAGTGGCTCCGGCTCTGGCTCTGGATCACTTCTAGATTGCTGCCTTGTGGTCTTCTCATGCTTGTATTTTGATGTCAACTCATCAAGTTTCGTCCACAAAGTCTTGAACTTTCTCTCTTGGTTTTGGCTACACGGTCTCTTGAACAGATTAGTCAATTCTTTATTTTTTCCGAAGTGACGGTAGAAATTCGCACCTAGATGGCGCATACACCATCGAGATTGAATGTCCTTCCAAGGATATGGCTCGTCTGGATCATGCTTTATATGTTGGACTGCCTTTATAAGTCCAACATGTCAATCATGCAACAAACAAACATTTGGCCTGCCCTGAAGAACCCCAACGTTCAAGTGCCGTAAGAACCACAACCAACTTTCGTAGTTCTCACTTTTCACGAAGCCAAAGGCAATTGGCACAATCTGGTTGTTGCCGTCAACACCAATAGCGGTCAATATCTGACCTCTATACTTCCCAGTTAGAAATATGCCATCCACACAAAGAATAGGACGACAGTACTGAAAAGCCCGGATGCAAGCACCGAGTGCAAAGAAAACTCGACGTAGAATCGGCGCACCCTTTGAGAATATCGCTTCTTTCTCTTCGAAAGAGAAGTATGTGCCAGGGTTCCGCCTCTTCACCATATCCAGACAGAAAGGTAGGTTATGATATGAGTCTTCAAATATACCGAACCTCATTTCGAGCACCTTCTGTTTAGCCCTCCATACCTTAGAATAGTTAATTGTATATTGAAACCTTCTATGGCAAGTATTAAGGCCCGAGGCTCATAACTGAGATTCTCAACAATCTCACAATACTTCACCCCCGCAATGTACTTGGCACTTAGATTCTTGTGCCTGGTTACAGCTGTATCGATCACGCATGTATGTTGTACCACAATTGAGCATACCCAATGAATTCCCCACTTCGGTTGATGTGCGCGAACTCTCCATGGGCAATCACCCCTCTTGCACACAACGTCATACATTGTGCGGTTTGACTTCTTCACTCGAAATGACCGCCGGAGTGACAATGTCCAAGCTTTCACGGCATCTTGAACTGCATCTTTGGTAGGATACACCGCATCATTCTGGACCTCGTTCTGTCCATACTCCCAACGAGTGTCACGGCTCTCATTAATAGCAAGAGCATCATAATCTTGTGGTTGCCACTCATTAGGAATCACATTGTCTTCCTCTTCATTCTCATTGTTGTCATCTCCTGCTTCCTCTTTTTCGTCTGAGCTATCGTTGGCACCCTGCTCGACTGCTTTCTTGAAGTCTTGGTCCTCTCTCTCTAGCAAGTTAGGTATGGCATCTATTTCCTCCCCTTCATCAGCTTGCCCTTCAGCAACCCTAGCTATCGTACACGGGAGAGCATCCTTGGAATGTGGCACTTCATCCGTATCGACGATTAGCTTCTGGACTTGGCTACTTTGGCTGACCTCGAATTGTACTCCAGACTCAGCAACTTGGTCCGGTACTGGGTCTGGAGTAGGAAAGAAACGAGTAAAATAGATAAGCAAAATCCGTTCCCAACCTTGCTCTAGCGTCTTTCTGACATATCCTCTCTATATGGCGGCCGAGGTAACAGGAACCATCTCCCAAAAATACCCTTCGGCTGCACGGCTGCATCGGGCATACACATACAACTCCCACTGCTCTCTATCCAATCAAAATATATGATAAAGCCACCGCCTAACACTCTCGATGCTACGCTCAACCACCCGACTTAAACTTTTTTTGGTATATTGAAAACTACTAAGGTCAGCACCATCATGACCAACAAGTACTTGACCATCTCCATAGTAAATCATAAATGATGTTCTATCTAACATGCTTATAAATATTAAGCAGCAAACAATATAAAAAACATAACTACGTGTCTAGCGCGATAGATCAAATCCACTTATTCTATCGCAATATAAAAAATATTAAGCAACATGCGAATTAACTAAACAGAACTACATCAAACGACGCAACTATGTTCAAAGTGTCGCTACATTAAACGACGTAAATCATCTAATAGAGTACGGTATGTTTACATACCTGGAACAGCGGTGGATGCAGTCACCGTCGGCTCTTACGTCAGCAAGCTAGCACGCGCAAGAAAGCTACACAGAATAAGGTATGTTAAGCACATCTAAATTATCTCTAAACTAGGTTTAAAGTGTCTCTAAATTATCTCTAAAGTACTCCTAAATTATCTCTAAAATAACCCTTAATTATCACTAAAGTATGCTTATAGTACACCTAAATTATCTCTAAATTACCCTTTAATTAACGCTAAATTATCTCTCGACTTTGTTTAAATTATTCTAAAAACTTCATCAGAATACTCCTAAAGTAATTAAACTACCCCTAAAATACTACTAAACTAATCCTAAATTACAACTATAATACTACTAAACTACTCCTAAATTACCCCTAAAAGACTACGAAACTACTGCTAAATTACTGCTAAACTACCATAAACTAACTACCTAAAGAAGACAAAAGAGATGAGAAGAGGCGTACCTGGACCT
>KE371792.1:92356-110243 GCA_000418225.1 Zizania latifolia | reverse complement strand
GCTATTCCTGCATGTGTGCTACTGGAGCTGACAAACTTCCCGGTTGGTGGAGTTCCCGGCAATAGCATATCACTGGATTTTGTTGTGCTAAACCCTGGAGGTGGCCTTGCCTTTGCTCGTAGATGAGGCATAACATCCCCAAGCAATAAGAAGGGAACATCAGGGGGTGCATTTGCAACACGAACTAGCAAATCAATACCAAAATAACCAGCCTCGAACCAGCCAATAATGTCAGCTCCAGAAAAAGGGCCTTGAATTTGACCATGTGGATCTTTGTAATATAAAGATAAGCTTTCTGGATTAGGATGAGGTTGAATAGAACTGACAAATTCAACAACACCTGTTATACCAGCAACTTTACTTTCTGGATCTAATGCAATGGGCATTTGCTGTGCATAGTCAGTGGTTGTTCCAAGCCTATTTTCTCCAATGAAACGGGATCTTTGTGGAACAACATAAGTAGATGTCTCTAGCCGCAAGGAGTCCGCTCTGGCTGGGAAATCAGTATTACCAGGAATACCTATTATAAACCAACAGTGGTAGCCTTTAGCAGGGGAAGGCAAATGATTTACAAACACTATGCAAGAACTTCAAAATGAATGGCAGTGGAATAATGATGGCATCAGGTGAGCTGGTTTGACAGCCTTCCAGTGAGTTTTTTTAAGAGCAGTAAGGCTTCAAAATGACCTAAGAATTTACAACAAAGAGGTAGTCTCAATGGATTATTTTACAAAAGATTTCATTTCCAGAAAAAACACAGAACTCTTGTAGGTGCAAGCTCTATCTTGTGCAACCAAATTTAACAGGATTACAGGAGCAAGCAGAAAACTTGCTACAACGTCTACAGCAAATATAAAATTAGATTCCCAAACAAATGTGTGTTGAAATTGTTAAGTGGTTGTAACACAGTCAATGTCCAATGAACATATGTAGCGCCTGGAAGGTTCCCAAGTTATCAGAGATTTGGTGATCGACTAAAAACAACTATTCAAGGACAAATGAAGTAATGAACACATTATCATCCTATGGAATCACTTGAAGTTTATTCAATCAAAATGTCATGCAGTGTACAGAAAAACTGTGAAGACAGAAATAAATAAGGTACCCCTGAGACTTGCAGCTGTTTCTCCCTTGAAATCCTCCATGCTTCCTGGTTGATCTTCTCTACCACCTGGATTAAAGAGCGAAAAACATTCAATCAACGGTATGATAATATCTTTATATGTCACTCCCTCTGATTCCTTATATGAGTCGTTTTGGAGTTGTGCACAAGAACTAAGAAATCAACTCAAATGACTTAGTTTTCCCCTCATTTATTCTGCTTTGAAAAATGTAAGTTACTAATTTGTGATATGGGTAGCATTTATTTGACAAGGGAAAACATGGAAGAAAAGATGTGAAAGTGTCTAGAAGTTCTAAAAGAACTTATATTTAAGAAAGAGTTGAGAAGGCTAAAATGACTTATATAAGGAATCGGAGGGAGTAGTATACTACAACGTAAATAAAATGCTTAAAACCTAATTTTGAGTTTTAATGGAAAATATCAGGATTACCTTTTTCAACAGGACCATCTTTGGAAGCCTGATGGACGCCACTGTTTATGATATCCCCTTTGTCAATTGACTTTAGGATGGCCTAAAAACATAAATAGAACTGTGAGATAAGAAAACTGTACTGTATAATAGTAAGATCATCATACTTGAGAAAATTATAGCATAAGATTACCGCTTCTTCAGCACTAGCAGCAAACAATGCTAAAGGTTCCAAAGTTTCTTCTTGCATAAATGCAGGGAGTTCCTCACAGCCATCAAGTGGCATCTTGAAGTCAGTAACATGAGAAGTTCTGTATATGTCAAGCAGTTTCATTCTACTATATCTAAATGCTGTGCGATCTCCTGATGCACCACCAGGCCTGTCAGAAAGTAGGCCAAGATGGAATGGGCGTGATGATCCTGAACTGGCTGTGTTTGTACTTCCAGATGAGAATTTTCCACGAGAACTTGGAAAACTTGCAATTTCATTGTCAGGCTTCCCTCTACCATATCCATATGTTGCAGATGATTTCTGTGTAGTCTGTGAGAGATGATGAGATGAATCTCCCCGTCCACGGCCCACAGGATAACTAGATTTCCATGATCGGGAAATATTATCATCTCTTTCAGTATCTTTTTCATGATTGTTGCCATCCTTTCCATGTGATATGTAGTGAGAGAAACCTTTTTCACGGGCAGCATCACCCTCTTTGCCTGAATCACCCCATCTGTCACGCCGATTATCAGATTCCTTATCATTGGGACCCCAACGAGTAGTCCACTTGTTATCACGGCGTTGGTCATAGCTACCCTCCTTGTTACTGGAGTCACCCCAACGTTCCTGTGGAGGACGACGACCATCCACAGAATACTTGGAGGGGTCATCTGACCATCTTTCCGACTTACGTGTATCACCATGTTCCTTGTCTGTCTCCCTCCAGCGAGTCCACCGGGGGGCTGAATTTGGTTCCCTTTCATCATCACGCCAGCGTTCACGATGCCCAGTTTCACCATCAAGCACAGAAGACCTGAAAACATCCTTTTTCTTTGCACTGTAGCTCATGTCTTCACCATTCCCTGATGTCTTTGAACCATCTGATCTAACACCCAGTGAACTGGGTTCCTGCAACAAGCAAACAACTATTTTCAATTCAGACAAGCAAAAAAATTCTAATAAGAGAGGCTATTATACACCTAAAAGGTATCCTACTGTTACAACCATCATGTATAGTGTTAGCACGCCCAGTTCCCTAGGTCTAGTTATTAACCTAAGTGCTCAACGCCTAACCTTGTTTTCTCCCACCTTCATAAGCCACTGAGGAGAAAGAGGCATGTCAGTATCCAGGCCTTGCTTTTCTGAAAGAAAAAAAAGCTATCATAAATAAGACATGGAACATGCTGTACTGATAAAAAATAATGCATAAAGCACAGATTGCACTGTTAACATTTAACAGATTTTGTTACCAACATAACCATTCCTCTCTTCTGTTTGTAATGCAGAAATAATAACAAGAAAAAAGGTCCAATAGTTAGAACAAAATTAAAGGCATTTGAACAATATAACTCAAATCGACACAACTGGGTTAGGGTTGTGGACATTAGTTCTAGGATTTTTACCAAAATATTAGCACAGAATGCAAATATTTATCAAACAGGTTTGTAAACAACTCCTAGGTTTTTTTCCATGGGTTGAATAATTAGTCTGATATGCTGCCATCCTCTATGTACAAGCTACATCAAATCTAACTTCCTAACACAACAGTGCGTACCACTTCGTAATACTCTATGGACTAATAACATCAAAGCATAAACTGCAAACTTATGCATGTAGATGGGCGGATGACATACTTGCACGCAGCCAAAACAAAACAAAAATCTCTCCATACACACAAAAAATATGCAAGCATATACAAGACAAAGAAGTAATAAAATGAAGGGAAGAAAATCCATTTAGCCAAATCAACCGCCCAAAAATCTAAAAAAACAGACCGAAGTTACACTGCAGCCATTGCATCCAATCCGCCCAAATCCAAAACCAAATTCAATCAACCACCCAAGCACAAGCCCTCAATGCCTCAGCACCTGTCACCATCAAGCCCCAGTGGGGAAGCACCATTTCGCAACCGCCCAACCCAACCCAACACGGCGGCGCGAATCGAACGACCGAGCCGGAACCAAATCGAACCGGCCCTAGCAACCGGGAAACAGCTAGGGCATCGTCCCGGACGACGGATCGAGAGGGGGAGAGGGAGGAGAGACAGGGAATGAGTGGTGCAACCTTTGGCGATCTGAGGCGGGGCACGGGTGTCGACGGCGAGGCTGCGGCGGAGATCGGCATTTGCGCGGTCCGGGGCGGCGGCCATGGCGGCGGCGGCGGCGAAAACCCTAGTTGGGAGGTTTGGGAGCGGAGAGGGAATAGGAAGCGAGCGATGGGGAGGAGACTGTTTGCCCCCAGACGGATAAAAAAAGCCAGACGCACGCACACGGCACACTGCACAGGGTGCCGCGTTTCCTCGAACCTCAAGGAAGGGATTTTTGCGCCCAAACCCCTAAAGTTTATATAAATGACTTTCACATATGGTGTAGATATGACAAATTATCAAGTCTCGGTGTTAGAAAAATCAATCGATCAGCCTTAATCGGTCAATTAACTTTTAATTGCTAGTCTACCAATTAATTTACATCAGAATTGAGCATTAATCGGTTAACCAATTAATCGGTGGTCAACTCGATTAATCGAACCCCACCGATTAATTATCCCGCGCCGTTACCACTAGATCTATAGCGTCAGGCTCACGCCGCCGCCACCTAGATCTAGGTCAGCCTCGCGTCGCAGCCCACGTCAGCCTTGTGTTGTCTCCCTCGCTGGCCTCATCGCCGTCGGAGCCGCGCCTCCCGCCGTAGCCTCAAGGCCGAGGTCTCCTTTAGCTGATGAAAAGAGAAGATGCGGGAATTTGAGAGAGAGAATGAAAGTGATAGAGAGAGAGGCAAATGGCAAGTCGCGGGGTGCACCAAACAAGAGATTTCAGAAAAAGAGAGAGAAGGTGAGAGAGATAAGTGACAGAGATGAAGACACATGGCAGCACAAACACACTCAGACACAGTAGTATAGAGATATAAGAAAGATAGAGAGAGCCATATACTATTTGGACTAAATCTGCATATGTGTTATCTATGAACACTATAATTATGCCAACCGATTAATTTAGTTATTCCCTGATTAACCGATTAATCTCTAATCTTCAGCCTACCGATAGGCTGCCGATAATCGATTTTTCTAACGCTGCCAAGTCTAATCTATAATTTTTTACATTATGTACATCTTTTTATCATTTTATATTTCATGTAAGTGTCGGGTTGTTTATATCATTTTATTTTGAGGTATGGATTTAATAATATTCGATGTGTGGCTGATACATAGATATAAATATAGGTAGGTGTGCCGGATACTATTTGGACTAAATGTGCATGTGTTATCTATGAACACTATAATTATGCCAACCGATTAATTCAGTTATTCCCTGATTAACCGTTTAATCTCTAATCTTCAGCCTACCGATAGGTTGCCGATAATCGATTTTTCTAACGCTACCAAGTCTGATCTATAATTTTTCACATTATGTACATCTTTTTATCGTTTTATATTTCATGTAAGTGTCGGGTTGTTTATATCATTTTATTTTGAGGTATGGATTTAATAATATTCAATGTGTGGCCGATACATAGATATAAATATAGGTAGGTGTGCCAGATACTATTTGGACTAAATCTGCATGTGTTATCTATGAACACTATAATTATGTCAACCGATTAATTCAGTTATTCCCTGATTAACCGATTAATCTCTAATCTTTAGCCTACCGATCGGTTGCCGATAATCGATTTTTCTAACGCTACCAAATCTAATCTATAATTTTTTACATTATGTACATCTTTTTATCGTTTTATATTTCATGTAAGTGTCAGGTTGTTTATATCATTTTATTTTGAGGTATGGATTTAATAATATTCGATGTGTGGCCGATACATAGATATAAATATAGGTAGGTGTGCCAGATACTATTTGGACTAAATCTGCATGTGTTATCTATGAACACTATAATTATGCCAACCGATTAATTCAGTTATTCCCTGATTAACTGATTAATCTCTAATCTTCAGCCTACCGATCGGTTGCCGATAATCGATTTTTCTAACGCTACCAAGTCTGATCTATAATTTTTTACATTATGTACATCTTTTTATCGTTTTATATTTCATGTAAGTGTCGGGTTGTTTATATCATTTTATTTTGAGGTATGGATTTAATAATATTCGATGTGTAGCCGATACATAGATATAAATATAGGTAGGTGTGGTGCACCTGGGTTGGTGTGTGGCGTTTGTGCCCTGTTCAGCAAATATGGAACGGCTTCTCGTAAAATCCAACGTTACCATTATAATCCAGAAATGAAAATATATAGCCAAGTGATTAGATTATTTAACAACGAAACTTGATGGTACTCCAAATATTATACCTGCATATTTAGGATATGGATTTGGATTCGTATTTTTGTATACGGAAACAGATATGATATTACTGGTATCCGATGAATACGGATTTGAATTCAGATAATCCAGATAAATTCTATTCAGATTATCTGAAATAAAAAATCCATTAAACCTAATTATTTATAATTATTTGATGTGCTTTACAATGCGTGTCTAAGGGTTTGCCTGTGCTCTGCCTCTCATGCATTCACACAGCCTCGTGCCTACGGTTCAACCGACCCACCAGTGCCCTACCGCAGCCCCGTCCAGTGCCCTACTGTAGCCCCGTCCAGCGCCCCTCCATAGCCCTGGCCGACACCCCAACCCACCCCGACGCTGCCCTGGCCGCCACGCCCGACGTTGCTAACGCTGCGCAGTTTGCAGTAGAAAGAAGGGAAATGAAGAAAAAGAAAGAGGAAAAGGAAGAAAAAGAAAGATGAAAGAAAGAGAAAAGGGAAAGAAAGAGAAGAGAAGAAGCGAGAAAAATAGAAAAATAAGAAAAGAAAAGTTTTTTTAAAAATAGGGATCTTTTTAAAGATTTTAGAATTCAAAAAAATTCTAAATTTCCTCTAGGATTTTAAAAAAATGGGATCTTTTTTGAAATCGGATAGAAGTATTTTAGAATTTCAAAAACTTCTAAATTTTTGAAATCGGATACAAGTTTTCTCTAGTTTTTTTTAAATGGGATCTTTGAAAGATTTTAGAATTAAAAAACTTCTAAATTTGAAGAACATTTGTTATCTACCAGACAATTTTCTTCTTCCGATAAATATCCGTAACCGTATTCGTATTCGATCCGTATTTGCTCCGTATTCGTATATGTTTCCGTAATCGTATCCAGAATATCAAAATCCAAAAAAAATATGAAAAGATATAATATCACTAATATCTGTCTGTATCCGATTCGTTTTAATCCTTATATAGGATGTTGCTATGGGGTACACAAATAAAGAGGTCATAGCTTGAATCTTCGATATTTCTAATATTTTGTGTATGCGATTAAAAATCTTATTAGGGTCGGTTTGTTTCTAATTTCATACCCACGGGTATGATATTGTGTCAAACATTATATCTTCATGTATGTATATAAAGGGTGGAGCACATAAGGGTAAAAAGCATATCAATGCTTACTATTTCTTATTGATAGTATGTTTACATATAACTCTAACATCTATATTGTCGGTGGATGACCCCGGGATACCTACCAAACGACCTTGGCACAGTCAGACAGAACAAGGGGTCAGGAGACAAGACATTAAAGATACCCTTACAAAATGGTGGATCAGCAGTTGGAAGAATAGCGACCAGCGAGATGTGAAGGGAAAGCTTATATGGCACTCTGAGTTGAGGACTCAGGGAATATCCCGAATGCAAGGACTCAGAAGGAGGAGGAAACAGTAGGCCCACACACTTAATTACTGGCGATAACTCAAGATCGTACCTGCCAAATTTGAATAGTGAATAATGACGTGGTTATTAGCCCATGTCTCCTGGTAATTTAACCGCTGTAAAGATACTTAATTGGAGGAGTTAAAAACTAAACGGTAACCCCCTGACCCCTGAGGTATATAAAGGGGTCAGGGGTACCTCCCTCAGGGGTTTTTTTAAGACTCTCATTCAACCTACGCGCGTGAGAACCTCGTAATCGTCAGCGCATACTCCATCACACAGAACTAGGGTTATTATCCTTCGAGTGGTCTGAACCTGTCTAAATTCTCTTTATCTCTCAACTTTAGAGACAACCATAGGATCTCGAACACAAAAACCACCCTAACTGAATCAAACTACCTCCGTAGGACACCCCATCGGAGGACTGCCGTTCCAAACAACGACAGTTGCGAGCCAGGTAGAGGAATTCTGTGATTTTTCTCATTCGGATCCAATGACCATCATTTGTAACTTCAGCACCAAGGTCCCCGTTGGCTCCATCATCACTTTCGGGAGCCTTACATTCATTAGCGACACCATGCGCCAACTCGTCCTGTCTGAATCCGCCACCAACCGGACGACTCCCTCAACCGCCCGTGGGGCCACTCACCCTTGCAACCGGATGACTCCAACACCCGAACGCCCAACTCCGCCGAGTCCTCACCGAACGGTCTCCAACAACTCTCCCGCCAACTACGTCATTTTCTCCACCCCGAATGGACGCAAGGTCCAAAGACGCCAGTTCACCGAGGTTATCTCGATACGATCCAAGAAGAAGAGTACACCGATCAGATTACCGACTCCTCCATCAAGCTTCGTCATGGTAACGACGGCCGCCGTTTTCGACGACGAGTCGACCACCAACGCTGTCGAGTCCAGTAGCCATCGCCGAGAACGCCGGCAGCGAAACGTCGCCCGCTCCATTCGCCAGGGCAAGGCCCCCGTATTTAAAGGTTCTCAACAGAATAATCAAGAAGGTTTTATGGTGGACTTTGAAGGTCACAACGTATACCGTACGCCGACGGCGAACCTGGTCGCCATCGAGAGGGCACTTTCCGCCCTTCCCGAGACTCCTGAGCTCTAGAGGGCCCAGGCAATGCCGCAGGCCGCCGCCGCCCAAATTGATGACTTGGCCTCGCCCGGTCGCTCACACTCCACCAACCGAAATGCCACCCGACTGTCTAGTCCTTCGCAGTGCTCTCGATGGACTGAACGTCATGAAAGCTCCTATTCGGGCGATGCTAGAGAAATTGTCAACCAACTGCGGGATGCCCGCAACATTATCTCTTGTCACCGTGGAGATTATGAACGTGGCGAAATGCATCGCCGGGAGCAGTATGACCGAAGTCATATTACCCCGGGAACCGATCGGCGTGATGACGTCAATTCTCACCATAATGGGTTCCTGGCCTTCATTGAACAGCTCCGCCAGGTTGTCTGGCCTAAGGGTTTTCGCCCGACTGGTATTGAGCCCTATGACGGTAAGACTGATCTTTTACAGTGGCTTCGGCTATATTATACAGTCATCCGAGCAGCAAATAGGGATGAGCATGTCATGGCGAACTATCTCCCAATGATGCTCGTGCCAACCGCTATTAATTGGTTGGCAAGACTCTCAGAAGGCTCCATCAACTCCTGGGATCAGTTATGCGATATGTTTATCGCCAACTACCAAGGGACCTGGCAAAGGCCGGCCTTTAGGTATGACTTATGTCAAATAAGACAAGGGAGTGATGAATCCCTTTGAAGTTATATCCACTAATTTTCAGAGCGGAGGAACACTATTGCTAGTATCTCCAACGATGACATAATCCGGATCTTCCAAGAAGGGTTGTGGAAGTCTTCAGAGCTATTCCGCCAGCTGGTTATGAATGAGCCAGCAACGCTAGGCGAAATGATCACCATCGCTGAGCAGTACGCTAATGCAGAAGAAGCCGAGCACGAATAAATGCACCCATCCACACGAGAGTCTTGGAAGGAGAAGAAGCGCTCGGACGATGATCGCCGATCACCTCGACGCACCGATCGTGACAAGCCCGAGTCCTCTCGCCCGACTACTCGGAAGAGAAAGTCCGAGCATGACACATGGTTACAGAGGTGCGGCCTAAGTCAAGAGGAAGGGGGCATTCGGTGATGCAGGAGATCCTCGACAAGCACTGCATATTCCATCCGAACAGCAGCCACACCACTCGCCGATGCTATCAGCTCTAAGACCAAATACTCCAATAACGCCCGATTGCCTGAATGCCTGGGTGCTTGGATTTTCCTAACTCCAATAACGCCTGATCGCCTAAATGCTCGGGAGCTCAGATTCCCCAAACTCCGATAACGCCCGATAGCTTGAATGCCCAAGGGCTCAGATTCCCCTCACTCCAATAATGCCCAATCGCCTGAATGTCCGGGGGCTCAGATTCCCCTTACTCCAATAACACCCGATCGCCTGAACACCCGGGGTATCGGATTCCCCTCACTCTAATAACACCCGATCACCTGAACGCCCGGGGACTCGGATTCCCCTCGCCCCAAGAACACCCGACCGCCTGAACGCCCTAGGACTCGGATTCCCCTCGCCCCAATAACACCCGACCGCCTGAACGCCCGGGGGCTCAGATTCCCCTTACTCCAATAACACCTGACCGCCTGAACGCCCAAGGGCTCGGATTCCCCTCACTCCGATAACGCCCGACCGCCTGAACGCCCAGGGGTTTGGATTCCCCTCACTCCGATAACATCTGATCGCATGAACGCCTCGGGGCTCAGATTCCCCTCACTCCAATAATGCCCGAACGCCTAAATGCTCGAAGGCTCGGATTCCCCTCACTCCAATAACGCCCGATCGCCTGAATGCCTAGGGGCTCAGATTCCCCTCGCTCCAATAACGTCCGATCGCCTGAACGCCCGGGGGCTCAGATTCCCCTCGCTCCAATAACGCCCGATCGCCTGAACGCCCGGGGGCTCGGACTCTCCTCGCTCCAATAACGCCTGATCGCCTGAACGCCCGGGGGCTCGGACTCTCCTCGCTCCAATAAACGCTCGATTGAACAACAACTTGTTCAGTTGAAGTATGCAAGATATTAGACCCTGAAACCTGATCTTCTATCAAACTCCAGGCTCTGGGGCTACACCCAGCAGATGCACCTACCAGACAAATGAAAAGAGTTCATCAAGAAGCTCATCTTCTATGCTCGTCACGGCCTCTTGACTCCAACCTGACGGCTGTCGCCCATTGGCCATAAAGAGCTCAGGGGCTTCTGTCGGGGGGATGACCTCGGGGTACCTACCAAATAACCTTGGGGCAGTCAGACAGGACAAGGGGTCCAGAGACAAGACATTAAAGATACCCTTACAAAAGGATGAATCGGTAGTCGGAAGAAAATTGACCAGCGAGATGTGAAGGGAAAGCTTATATGGCACTCTGAGTCGAGGACTCGGGGAATATCCCGAATACAAGGACTCGAAAGGAGGAGGAGACAGTAGGCCCACACACTTAATTGCTGGCGATAACTTAAGATCGTAACTGCCAGATTTGAATAGCGAATAATGACGTGGTTATTAGCCCACGTCTCCTGATAATTTAACCGCTGTAAAGATACTTAATTGGGGGAATTAAGACCGGTAATCCCCTGACCCCTGAGGTATATAAAGGGGTCAGGGGTACCTCCCTCAGGGTTTTTTTAGACTCTCATTCAACCTATGCGCACGAGAACCTCATAATCATCAGCGCATACTCCATCACATGACTAGGGTTATTATCTTCCGAGAGGCCTAAACCTGTCTAAATTCTCTTTGTCTCTTAGCTTTAGAGGCAAGCATAGGATCTCGAACACAGAAACTACCCTAACCGAATCAAACTACCTCCGTAGGACACCCCATCGGAGGACTGCCGTTTCAAGCAACGACATATATTTTGTAATACAGAAATCAGTTCACAAAACTTAACATGTGCATCTCTTTATTTTTTCTATCTCCACCCTATGTATACATCAGTACATGCTTCCCATTTTCTCACATTTACGTGAGAGGTACGTGAATTTCTCCCGTCTATGTAGGCACCGGGAACCATCTGTTTTCACTTGAATTTCTCACCACTTTAAAAAAAATCTTAAATGCACATCATAAAACTAGATAGTCCGCATAAGTAAGGAAAGTCATCAAAAGTTCCAACCAAGTAATAACTCTACAAGTGAAGTGTCTTCCTAAAAAATGTCTTATCTACCCTACTATATAATTAGTGAAGTTAAGTACAACCATGGACAACCATCTAACAAATCACAGCCATTCATTCGCTTATGTTAAATCTTAACCCTTCCCTATACTAATCTAATCTCCTCTTCAGCCCCGTCTCTACGGTCAGCATGGCGTCGCAGGAATCGACCTCTCCCGAATGACCTCGCTCTCCTCCACGCCGCGCTGCGCCCCTCCCTTTCACACAATGCCGCCCCCACCCTCATCGGGGGATCACGCACGCAGCAGATCTAACATCGGTCAGACGCTCTCTGGCCTCCGCTGCTCCCTCCTATCTCCCCCGTCGCGTCTTTGGTTTCTCCGATCCATTGTGGCGCGGCGCTAGGTTGATCCACGCGCGCGACCTAGGCCGGTGATTATCTTTGGCTACGACGCGACGCGAGCTCCGGTTTCTTCTACCGAGGGATAGGGGATTTGTGTTGAGATTCCACCCTCCGCACGGCGACGCACCGTCCTCGCCGGTCAGGCCTCCTCCTCGCAATCCCATGCCACCGCCCGCTCTGATCGTCGCTTGTTGACCTGCTTCGCCTCATCCCCTTTTGATTTCTCCAATCTTGATCGGTCCCAGTTTTGGCATTTGTTTGAACAGAGGAACATAGGAACACCGTGGATTCATCCAAATACCCACTCAGTTCCAGTATGACAGGAGTGAAATGGATAGAAGATAAATAGTGTCATGGATAAAAGGCCTCAAATCAGCAAAACTGATCTTCTGGAAGTGAATAACAAATTTGCCCATGATTCAGATGATATATTTCTGCAGGTATAAGTAGCTGAGTTGCTTGTTTTCAGAAGTACTAGCCACTTCGATTGAAATAAAGGTGTAATGAATTCAGGTTGTACAAAAAGATGCTATCAAATGTGACATATTTTCTAGGGGGTTAGGAGTAATGCAATCACAACATGTCAACATGTGCCATTTTCTAGCCACAGTGCATCAAAAATTTATAACAATGGGCTCACAAAGAAATTCCTCTTTTCTGACAGATTTTAGCCAGCAAACGAATTTCGGTGCTCGGAATACCCACATGCAATACATTCTGACCTACGGATTTGAAGGGTGCAGTGCTGTGCAGCTCTGACCAAAAACAGTTGATTCTCTAGGTCATCCAACAAAAGTTTAACTTCATAATATTATTAATGTTTAAGATGCTTGTATACGTTATCTTCAGCAGTCTCATCATAACAAGCTGAAACTGCAATTATGTTCTGTTGTTATTTTCACCAGGTTTGGCATCCTCCGAAAATTTAAACCATCTCCAGTTTGCATACAGTGTAGCTTCATCATCAAATTGATTTGTTTTTCCTTTCATGCAATAACATGTTGTCTACACCTTTTGACTTGAGCCCTGGTAGAGCGTTGATCTCTTTCAGTATCGCGGATGAATAAAAATATATCAAAAAAACTGGCTAATGGTATTTTAGAGTGTTGATATCTTTCAGTATCGCAGTTGTTGCAAATCATATATGACCATGCAGCAAAATGGTATTTTAGAATCACCTTCAAAATGGTATTTCTGATGTTATATATATTTCTGTTGCGCACAATGATTGCATCTTCTCTGATGGACAAGCAAGAAAGGAAGAGCCTTATGATAACAAGCTTTTCTGGCATGGTATACCATTATCTAAAATAAACCGTGTTTATCTTTCGCAGTATCTAAATGAAGGTTTGCTTAAAAAATCACTGATTTTCAGCTTGAAGGCTGCCATAGGGACGTTCTGCGGGCGAGAGGTGCTGGTGAGGATCGAGGAGTCGGAGGGGTGGTGGTCGTCCCACAGGGACGTGGTGTCATGCACTGACGTCTGCCACAGCTGGAGGGGCATCAACAAGGAGATTGTGAGCGTCCCTGAGGTGTCCGGGAAGCTCACCTTCCCCATCTCGCTCAAACAGGTTTGCGCTTTCGGTCGCTCTGCTTTTGATGCTGATTGTTATGCCAAGTAAATTCATGCTTTTGTTTTGTTAAACATAGTTATCAGCCCTTCAGACCTGAATACACCGATTCATTCATTGTGTAAGAATATCTGTGATGATTATTGCAATTGCATTGGTCGGTCAATTAGCCATTCTGAATCTCCATTTAAAAAGTCATAATGTTTAAAATGGTGATAGCATCATAACCTGATGAACTTGTAAGCTGTTAAATGAGTATTCATGGTTAGAAATAACTATACGGAAAAGTCAAGTGCCATAATCTAAGCATAACCTTTAGCGTTGGTTGATGTTGCATGAAGAATCTAGAGTTGATATTTGTATTATATTTTGGAAGAAAAATGTCAATGATTTTTTTGATGTATGCTTGTTGCAGAGGTCAAGAAGGATGAACTGCATTATGGATTCTATTCCTGCATCAGCTATTGAAGAAGGTGGCAAAGCTCCAACACAGACTGAATTTTCTCTTAGTGACATCGACTATTTCCCGTTGATTCCATTCTTTAGATCAAAATTAGACCATATTTATTATCTTTTAATTTTTACCATAGCGTTAGTACGGGCATGCTACTAGTGTAAATAGATAGCAATTCGTTCCGGAGCTTATCGGAATGATCTCAATTTTAGCACTCAAAATATAATTAAGTGGCATATTGTACTAGTCAACATCAGTCATTCTGGCCAACTCCGCTTTCATACCGATCAAAATTGCATGTCAAACTTTGTTTGAGATATATGTTACTTGATTATGTATTATATTGTATATAAGCACTAAACTATATTTGAGATATGAATTGATTCATATATATTATATTTAATCATATTGATATATTTTTAAATAAAACTACTATATACAATAAATCTATATTATTTTATTAAACGTCAAAACGGTGCACCAGTATTAATTGATAACAAACATTCTATTTCAAGAGACAAACTAGAATTCACTGGAAAATGATTCAATAAGTATTTCCTCCGTCTTAGAATTTCCTCTGGAGTAATAAATTTTAAAGTTCAAAATTTGTTTCAAATATAATAACATATTATTTATAAAAAGGAACTTTTACCTCCAAAATATTTATGCTATATCCGAACTTGATTATTTATTATTTTACTCAGTGACTTTTAGATCTATATCGCTCACTTAAAAAATAGTAGTACGGTAATCTTACCCATCTATTTAATATGTGTATTCAATAAAATTAATATATTTTACGCGATCTTTTTAATACACCTATTCAAACCTAAACTTACTGCATTTTATAGAGAACGGAGAGATTAGATAGCCGGTCAGATCCCTGACGCAAGGTACCCCCCGTCACGCACACAGAAGTGTACCGCCTTTAATTACACGTCGTCAGAGTGGCATGCAGCTAAGCTAGGTGCCGCTCGCTGCAGGCATCCAAAACGACACGAGGCAGCAGCAGCAGCAACAAGAAGACGTGCGAGAATAGCAAGCGCCAAATGGCATCTAACCCTGACCTCCTCCTCCACCATCGGCGAGAGGCGGAGGGGAAGCGAGCCGCCGTGTTGCCTGCGTGCGTGCCACCTCCTCCTCCGGCGATCCACCTCGCCTCCTCTTCCGCCTCCGGACCATTGGGGGGAATTGGAGGGGTCACTGACTGACTGAATGTCTGAATGCACGAATACTGCAAAATGATCGAGGGTGATTAATTGTCTCCATCTCTTAATTCCCCGTACGTCTTGATTAAATTTGTTTAATTTGCTGTTCGAATCTGCTAGATGTCGGTTGCTTTTCGTATCCCGGTGCCTTGGCCATCTAATCTTTTGCTTTTCTCGTGTCTGGGGTTGACCGAATTAATGCCTGAATTCTCTGAAACCAAAGACGACTGAACTTTGTAGAAGAAACCATCTACTGAATCTCGATGTGCCATGAACACGTAGAGGCTATAACTAGGTGTTTGTCAAATTAATTCTGCGTGTAGGTTACATTTTGCAATTTGCTCGTTTGTGTGATACCCATGCATCAAAAGGTTCTTCCTTTTCGGTTTCTGAGATCGTTCGGTTCTTCTTTGAAACAGATTCTTTACAGCCGCGGGTGAAAAATATTCGATTTTCAAGCTCTGTCGTGAATCTTCTGGCCCGTCGTCCAATCCATAGCATGTCGTCCGATCCTTCGCCGTCGCCGGCGGCCACCGATTCTGCGGCAGCTTTGTTGGCGCATGTCTCAACGCCATCGCACGCATCAAGGCGCCTGTCGACGCCGAGCTCGCACGGTGGCAGCCACCATAAACCAGCTCCGGAGCACGGATCATTAGCCGGTGGGCTCACCACGACATCGGAGATCATCCTCGCCGCCGTCGGGGCGGCGCTGCTCCTCGTCCTCCTGCTCGCCGCCTGCGCCTGCTGCTGCCGGAGTAAGAGGAGGACGAAGGCCAGGCAGCGGTTCTACGCGGATACCTCCGTGTACCAAGGTGAGGCACGCATGCATGCACGCCATTGCTGTGACTTGTTATTGCTCATGTCTCATTGGTTATTGACCATGGCGACGGCGATGGCTGGCAGGCGGCGCATGGGACAGCACGGCGTACTACTACTACACCAGCGGGGCGAAGCCGCAGAACAAGATCGGCCCGTCGTCGTCGTTCAACTGGCACGCACCGCCGCCGGACAAGCACTCGACCGGCCAGCGCGGCCGGCCGCCGCTGGTGCCGCCCCCGCCCCCGCCCGTGCCGGTGGGCCTCGACAAGAACGCGTTCAGCTACGAGGAGCTCGCGGCGGCGACGGGCGACTTCTCCGACGAGAACCTGCTGGGGCAGGGCGGGTTCGGGTACGTGCACCGTGGCGTGCTCCCCGGCGGCAAGGAGGTGGCGGTGAAGCAGCTCAAGGCCGGGAGCGGTCAAGGCGAGCGCGAGTTCCAGGCGGAGGTGGACATGATCAGCCGCGTGCAGCACCGCCACCTCGTCCCCCTCGTCGGCTACTGCATCGCCGGCGCCCGGCGCCTCCTCGTCTACGACTTCGTCCCTAACCAAACCCTCGAGCACCACCTCCATGGTAGTACGAGTTATCTACCTACCTAAGTCACCGCCATGAACGTAACAGAAGGCGGACAATTAACTTATACTTCAACATGCACAGCGAGAGGGTCGCCGGTGTTGGGGTGGCCGACGCGGCTGCGCATCGCCATCGGCTCCGCCAAGGGGTTCGCCTACCTGCACGAAGAATGTAAGAGCCAATTCGGCAATTCCGAACTAGCTCCATTAATCTTTGATCAGTTCATCAATGGTGGCGAAAACTTGTCATTTTAAAGGTAATCCTCGGATCATTCACCGTGACATCAAGTCGGCGAACATTCTCCTGGACAACAACTTCGAACCGCTGGTAAAATCAAATCAATCAAATGATGTGTGCTGCAACGATATTGTTTCGATATCCGAATTGGATTAATCATGGTTGATTTGGGTTGAGGTGGCGGACTTCGGGATGGCGAAGCTGACGAGCGAGAGTGACACGCACGTGTCGACGAGGGTGATGGGCACGTTCGGGTACCTGGCGCCGGAGTACGCCTCGAGCGGGAAGCTGACGGACAAGTCGGACGTCTTCTCTTACGGCGTCATGCTGCTCGAGCTGCTCACCGGCCGCCGCCCCTCCGACCGCTCCTCCTACGGCGAGGACTGCCTCGTCGATTGGGCGCGCCCGGCCTTGTCCCGCGCGCTGGCCTGCGGCGGCGGCGGAGGCGACTACGACGGTCTCGTCGACCCGCGGCTGCGCGGAGACTACGACCGCACGGAGGCGGTGCGCGTCGCCGCCGCTGCCGCCGCCTGCGTCCGCCACGCCGGCAGGAGGCGCCCCAAGATGAGCCAGGTGCGTGGACGCACGCGCGTTTGATCGATCCGGGCCGTCGGTTGCTGATCGGGCGGCGCGCGTGTGTGTCTGCAGATCGTCAAGGCGCTGCAGGGGGACGTGCCGCTGGAGGAGCTCGACGGCGGCGTGAGGCCGGGGCAGGGCCCCATGCTTGGCGGTGGCTCCAGCTCGGGGTCGGAGTACGGGTCATCGGGCTCGTACGCGGCGCAGATGGAGCGGCTCAGGAAGAAGGCGGCGATGCCAACCCCGGAGTAAGCGCCGAGTACCCCGATTCCAACCCGGAGGTCGGCTACCCGTCGCCGACCAGCAGCGCCGGCAACAATGCAGCCTCCGCCGAGCATGATAACCAGCGGCATCGAGCTCACCGGCAGGTGTTGTGACTCGTGAGGCGTGC
>KE371792.1:66774-92346 GCA_000418225.1 Zizania latifolia | reverse complement strand
GTGAGGCGTGCACGGCAGGTGTTCAGACAAAATGAGAAATCTAAACACGAAGCTCTGTAATTTGAATTGCTAGACTAGTCTTCAGTGGCCTGAAACGAACATTTTTTTCAGTCAAATCACGTACCATTCGATTCTCGTCAGGATTCGTGCTCCCGTGTCCCTACGGTGGCATTTGGTTAGTGGGAAGTGTGGATGGAATAATTCTATCTAGTTTTTGGTTGGACTGAATGATCTAGTTTTTTGTTTGGTTGGATGGGATGGAATAAACTAGTTTTTTGTTTGGTTGGAGGTATATGAGACTGGATGTGAGGTGAGGTGCTCACAAAAAAGGCTGAATGAGTTCATTCAGGCAAAAAAATCGAATTGAACTATCCAGCATCTAGAGGGAATATTTTCTCAGCCTGGATGGTCTTGTCTAACCTGCTCACGAACCAAACAGCACTATAAACTAGATGAGATGATCCCATCCAGCCCCATCCAAACGGACCCTACCAGTATCAGGAATTTTGCTGAGAGCTATAAACCAGGAAATAGCTGCTGGCGACGGACGGTCAATAAAACACCGCTTATTCGAGTGACGTCTACTTTTTTTATCGGTGTGTATTTAGTTATTTACTTTGTCTGCCTATAACCACCTATGTAAATTCTATTTATTTGTCGGTCCGGAAAAAAAATTCTATAAAACCTATGACATATAACATGTTTTATATGACATCCCCACTTAAATTTTAACAACTAGGCACAAATCATCTTTTCATCACAGTTCTCCCCTACAGTTTGACAGCCCTATTTTCTTTCATGAAGGAGAGATTTCTTTTCTTTATCCCAAGTTGTTCATTGTAAAGAATTGAATGACAACGTATACTTTTGTGCATCATTGGACTATTTCATCTTATTCACTTTGTGTTAATGTAGTATAAACTTTATTCTTGTAATCTCGTGATTGTCAATTGAACTCATAGTATATAGTGCCTGGTCTTCCGTGCTTGAGATCAAATTAGGCATGACATAAAAAGATTTGTTAGACATGTTTCTTATAACAGGTAGTGCCCGTCACACTGATTCACCTCTCTATCGTGCCGGCCATCCCGCACACTCACATGTTGCACCACATCTCTTTCCTACGCACTCTTGTTGTCTGTGGTGTCACCCTACGTTTAACACAACTAGAAACGAGTTATGAAAGATATTATTATTTAGAGTTTATGGTTTAGGATAAGATTCATGTCTTCTCTTGGTATAAAAAATCTAAGATAGAATATCATCCTGCGCTAGGTGTCCTAAATTTTTTTTCCTGCTAGCCTTTATCCCAAGTTAATTGATATTACCTTGGCTGTTATTCCCGCCAAGTAAATGCATTTTTCGACAATGGCTAAATTGGCCAAGAAAATGTTTGCTCAGAACAAACCAATACAAATCGCAGATCGGCAGCCACAGCTAATTTGGACCAAAATTAGATTAGTAAACATAAGAACAACCACATGGATAACAACGGAACCAAGAAAAGTTAACCTAGATCCATTTGTTCGTTACAAGCCCATTTTACATACATAAATAATCTCGATGGCAATATTGTACCACATGCCTATATGTCAGCACCACATGCATAAGGCAACATTGCACACATCTATATATTAGCAAAATTTTAGCCTCTGCATCTACATACTCCATTCTATATTATAAGTTATTTAACTTTTTATAAGTCAAAGTTTTCTAACTTTAACTAGTTTTATAAAAAAAATATATCAGCAACTATAATATTGAATTAGTTTTATTAAAACCCACTTATTAATTCTACCAAAACAGACTAAAAAATATTGATTCTCCTGGACAACTCCAAAACGACCTTTATAAGAAATAAAATGACCAGAAATACTAGAACAGCTGCCTTATCCACAACACCATTGCCTATTGGAACACGTATACCGCGTCCTATGGTGTACAAAACTTTTCCATCCAGTTATTACGAATTCTCATCTGGAGCTTGCGCTTTGCAGTCATCCTAAAACAAAAATTAATAAATTATAAAGAATGAAGTGAAGCAGAAGCATAACTACTGAAACTAGATCTACAATAATCGATCCGAACAGATGTGTCACTGATACGAAGAGATCAACAGTCTCATTAACTGATATGATCTTGACACAAACAAATGAATAGAACACAAACCGGAGCATCTAGCAATTTTTTTAGGGAAAAATAGATCTCCTGGATGTTCCCCAAATATTGCGCATTTATACATTACTAATTCTATTTATTTAAAAATAATTTAAGACGCCTGGACAGAACCCTTGATGATAAGATGCACATACTAGAGGAGATAGGAGATGATCGCCCATTATACCATGAACAACCCTGAGGGAGACGAGTGGGGCACGGCGCACAGCGTGACGGTGTGTCCAAGACTCCCTACAACTGCACGAGGCCCCCTGTTCTGTTTTTAGTTTCGTGGAATCTCATGACCGGCCGTGTGAGCAATTCATGGCATGAGTTTACAGACTAGAGGAGAGTGAACAAAAATTTGAACCATGCATAAATCAAGTGGGTCGCATAACTCTCATTGCACTAGTGAACACATCTCCAGGAATATAAAATATGCTAGACTTAACAGCAATATATTTGCCAGACCGACGACCTAGTGAGATGCATTGTAGTCTATGTCTAACACACGAATGCTATTTCAATCAAAATGCACAATTACTGATACCTATTTCAGAGTGTCCTGTTCCTCGAATGCACGACACAGCTCAGGGTAATACGCATTGCGCAGAAAAGAATTTCACAAAAGGTGAACTGCTGTTTGCATATATGCTGTCACTCCAGAGCTCATATGCGAAGCGCGAAGCTGTCTAGTGTGTATGGATGCATATATGTATAGCCTTATCTTTATATGTTTTATTTTTAGCTTCAGAATTTACCATCTGTAATTCTACCGGGGAAAATTTGAAAAGCTGGGCTCACTACTCACTTTACAACACAAACATCTCAAATTCTAATAGCCATTTAGTACACACAATACATGGAAATAATCCTCACGATGTTATGTATGCTTTGAGATAGTATTAGCTTTGAACTTTAGACAAATTTCTTATAGGACACGAATTCTAATAAGATACATGTAGGTGGTTAGTAGGTCCCAGATGTAATCTATGTTTTAAATGTGGTGTAGAAAAGAGAAAGATAAGATGAATACAATCTAAAATTTGTCTCATATTATCTGTGTTTTTCATCACTGATTTTACTTGTAAGGTTAGGCATTTTCAAGCACGTTGTCGAGTACTGCAACAGAAATCATTGTGTACTTGAACGAGATTAAGCGTAAACACATAAAGCGTTGTCCAGTCCGGTATGTGATATTTTTCCAACAAACACAAGGAGAGCCATGCGGAGTAAAGAGGAACTGACACAAGTACATGCATTCAAGTATTCAACCTTACAGCAGGATTAAGTTCCAAAGGAAAATGAATATTGATTGATCAGATTATCAGAAGTTCAAGTGAATGGCAAATATGTACATGCAGACTCAGTAATCAGTTGGTTGCCATATCATGCAAAGTTAAACTTGGCAGCTTCTTTTCACGATTAGCAGAAGCACAAAACTGTTGGAGCAAAAAGGCAGCGTATATATCAGAGCCAAGTTTTTCAGAACGCCAACTGATTGCGTTGGTTACATTTACAGAAATGAAATACAAGAAGCAGTTCAGAGAGATGGCAATGGCTTGACCCAACTAGAGCTGAGTTGAATGTTGCCGTGGCGATCATGGCCAACAACACTAGTTGTTTCCCATGCGTGTAGACTTGCTCTGTTCTTGATGCCTCCTACTCCCACGCCTACAATGCATGGCATGTGCCGATTAGCTCTTCTCCTGCAGCTAGTTCCTCCTCTTCTCTGCCACATAGCAATCAAAAGCGTTTGTTCAAGTGCCACATAGCAATCAAAAGCGTTTGTTCAAGTTGTAGATGAATATATCGAAGACGGTGATGCGGCACTTGCTCTGAATATAAAGGGAGATGTGAACTACACAAATCAAACATCATGTCAGAAGTTCAGAACTCGTTTGGCATGACTTCAAATTCTGATTTCATCAATTCTGAATTAGATTCAACTATAAAATCATTTAGTTGTATGACTAGATTCTAATTCTTATAACTTGTAAGAGAGAATAGTTGTCTAAAATGACTATTATAGCTCGGTCTTTGAGTTGCATTATATAACATAATGGTTTGTGTTATATAATCTAAACCTATATAAAACAAATAATATAAACTATAAATCATATTACATATAATTATACGATGTATTAGTATACTTTAATTATGTATAAATATTTACTTGAACTTCAATGTGTATTTTTAATTTTTTTGTGTTTCATTTTTATGAGAATCACGGTTTCATATTATTTGAAAGCATGATAGAATTCAACGCAACGATTCAATTGATCATGAGGTGCACATATAAATACACCTAAACCTTCCATAACAACTCAACCGACTTATAGCAACAGAATCGAAAGTTTAGGAAAGGTATCGATAACAAAATCAAGATATACATGGAATGATAAGACTATATTACTAACATGATTTTCTCACACAATATAAAAAGCAAAATAAATTATCCTAAATTCTAGTATGAATCACTTCTACTTTTATTCGTTCGACGGGGGTTATAGATATTCTCCAGAATCAGCCTAAAAAATCCCTACCAAATGGGCCAAAAAAATATAGGGGTGCTGAAATAGAGATATCATGAGATATTGCTATCTCATGCAAAATCTCGTCGATATTGAGCTAACTATGAAGGAAGTTTGGCAAATTTCAACCAAGTTTTGAAGAAATTTGAATATATCCAAAATTTTATGGCCGGTATGGAAGGGCTTGAGGTAGCGAGATATCGCCGAGTCTCTGAATTATAGTGAGGAGGCGATGAAACACTGATTTTTCAACATCTTAGGCTCACTCGGACGCAGAAAGCACTCAGAAGAAAAACCACTTAGCCAAGAAGCAATCGGATGAAACCCTGATTTTGCAGCCACCATCCACAGGCTGACACGCATCTCCAGCTAGAGGGAAACATCCAATTGATCTTCTCACAGACAAAACCATGTGTCGTTACTCTTTTTCTTCAGAGTTCAGACCAATTACATCCATGTACCTCATTATTCAGTTAGCATCAAATGAGTTGATTGATTGAGGTAGTACCTTCATCAGATGCAGTACGCAGATCAATACGTGAGGCAGTACCTCATGAGATGCAGTACGCAGATCAATACGTGAGGCAGTACCTCATGAGATGCAGTACGCAGATCAATACGTGAGGCAGTACCTCATGAGATGCAGTACGTAGATCAATACGTGCGACATAGGTCAAGAAGCGGTAGCTGCTTTGACTGACTGATTGGGACTTGGGAGATGAGATGTAGCCTGTAGGCGCCGCGTTTGGGTTAATCGTGGACATGCCGCCCTCCGCTCAAGTTGGATCTGTCTGAACTCTCAACAAGGACTCCTCTGCAAGTAATCCAGCAACGCACCTTAATTAGTTCATAAGCCTTAAGCTTTTACCCAAATCCAAATCGTTTGTTTTTTAAAGTCAATATTTTTAACTTTAACTGTTTTTATAAAAAATATACCGTCAATTACAATATCACATTAGTTTTATTAAATCAACTATTAAATATATTTTAATAATATATTTATTTGATATTATAAATATTAATATATTTAATTTAAATATATTTAACTTTTAAAAAAATTAAACAACTTACAATAATTTCGACAGCCCATCCAACTGAAAACGATCACTTGTATGTAAGGGTGGCTCGAGCAGTGTTAGTCTCGGCTTGGCTTTACTCGACTCACAATCCAATAGTAAGACGAGCCAAGCAATAATTTTTTCTCGTTATCATGACAGATTGTGTGTCATTTGTAAGGAAGAAAAATAATTCATCTCTCATGACATAATTTGGACAGCGTCTCTCTAATTCTATAGACCCATTGGTGTGGTAAAATCGAGGGTGCATGACGACACATACATCAGGGTTTAGATTAATCTTGGTGTTCATGTTTTTAAAAATTATTGTGTGCATCCGTGTTTTAAAAGAGTCTTTTACGTACAACAGAACAGAAGGTAATACTTTTGATTAATTATAATCCTCCATTATTGCTGATTAATGGAATTAAATATAATCTAAATTTGTAGTAACGTGTTAAAAATCAAATTTGCATACATGCGTGTTTTTTCTATGGAAAGTATGGCTATCAGAATCAAATCGAAAAAGTATGGCTACAAGAATCAAATCTGCATGCATGCAAGCTTTTTCCGATAGAAAGTATGGCTAAAATATATTTTATTTTAATTAATTTCTGTAATTAAAAAACAGAAAAAATATAAGGTGACCTATTACCTCATGTATGTAAAACAATTAACAATCATCATTTATTTAATTGTATCTTAGAATTCTCTTTATATCTTTAGTTGGTGCAGGGGTTGGAACATATATTTCTATTATTAAACAAATTCTATAGACCTTAGGAGCGTACAACAAAAGAGTCATGCCCAATCAGCAACGTAGCACGCCCTACAAACATCGGAAAAGACTACAGCTCAATTCAAATTCAAACCAAAAATCTAGCATTCCAGACGAAAATAGAGTGGTAAAACCTGAACAAGTTGCCATGATAAACATTGGCATAAGCGACCCTTTGTTGTCTGAATTTGATTTGTCTTTGATTTGGATTCTCCTTGCATGTCATAATTGCATTCATGTGCATACGATGAACATGGAAAATTTTCTATGCAAAATAAAATCTTGGGAAAATTCTCAAGAATACTACTCCCCCGTTCTTGAAACTCTACTTTTAATATAAAATTAATAAATTAATAGTTATAGTAAAAGACCAAAGTGTTTTTTTAATAAAAAATCAGTATTGTAAAATGATATGTAAAGGTACGAAAGGAATAAAAATTCTTTTACGAACTAAGGGTAGATAAGTGGTATTGAAGAATGAGGATAGACAAGGATGTAAAATAATTTTTTTGACAAAGTTAAATAGCTAAAAGTAAAAAAATTTGGACGAAGGGAATAGAAAATTGAACAAGCCCACTGTAAAAAAAGGAGAAGAACAAGTCCATGTAGCCGGTCAATGAATGTGACGGCCGTTGCTTTGTTTGGTTGGGAGATGGAGGCGCCGCGTCACGCTTTGAGCAGCCATGGTCGTGGACATGCGATGCTCCACTCGAGCTGGAGCTCCACGAGGAAGAAGAAGTGCTCCTCTGCAAGCAATCCAGCAAACTGTGTGTGCAGCTTAATTGTTTTCATGGCGTTACGTTTATACCCTTGTAGTGTCAGCTGATCGAGCTGGGAACTTAATTAATTTCTGGCCAAATTTTGTTTTTCTCCTTTAAAAACATTCATGCACATCGAAAAGCATTGTTGATGTCAACTCCATGAGTGGTATATCCTGCTATACTACCTCTCAAGAACACAAGAAATAACATGAAAAAATCCTTAGGATTTTAAAAATCCATAGGAATTAAAGATGTGAACTTTTTGTCAATTGTCTTTTTTAGAGTAGCTCCATGGAGGGTGGATGCGCTACCTCTCAGCGAGACATACTTGCTTGGAAATAAACAAGCCAAAAATATATCACACTTAGGACTAATATAACTATTTTTAATTAATTATTTATATTATAAAGATTTTTATACAATTTTATCACAATAAAGAGCTAGATGGGACTCAAGCCCTATCCGTCCCTACTTAGAGCATCCACAATGTGTAAAAAAAATAGTCCATAAGCATTAAAATATTCCTATCAGCTAAAAGCAGTTTTTATAGTGGTCTTTACTAAAAGCTATCCATAAGCTTATGGGCTACCCATAAAGAAATAAAATAACATTGATCACTTCTCTTCTTTCATCCTTTCTCCATCTTCTCTCTTATTTTTAATATTTCCTTTGCTACAAACATTGTGGGATAAGAAATAATAATTGACCAGTATTGTAGGTCTATATCTATATGGACTTAGTTTTGCCATATACATTATAGTTACCCTTAGAAGAGTGATATATGCTACACTGCAATAATTCTTATTGAAAAATGTAAAACACTATAGCCTTATCCAAGCTAATTATACACACATATATGGCCTAGATTTGTATATAGTTGTTTTTTTAAACAATATTATCAATTGTTGCATCTGTTTAAAGTATTTTTTTGACAACATGATAAAATATTTTCCATTGAGTAAAACACCGTACGATTTTTTGCATTTTTTAAATATGCTAAATGAAGTATTTTAGAATAATTTTACATGTAAGAAACAACCATATTCCAGAGGAGAAATTTTCTAAAAAAGAAATGGAAAATAACCAATGGCACTATCGTAGATATCTAGCAACGTCGAGGGTATAATCGTCCAACCAAAAAATCCCCTTGCTCCCGAGAATAAACAACCTTCCCCCTTTGTCACCTTCCCCGCCGCTCTCTCCTCCTCCTCTCCCCTCGGCGCGCGCCGAAGCCGACCTCCATCGTCGGCGTGCACTGAGATCTAGTCGAGATGTGGCGCAGCTGCGTATCGCGTGGCCTCAGGAGCCTCTCCAAGGACAAGGCCTCCTTCGCTGCCGCCGCCCCCGCCGCCGCTGCCGCTTATAGGCTCTTCTCCACTACCTCGGTATTCTCTCGATCCTCCTTCCTCGTATTAACTTCATCTGATCGTCGTGAGTGTTTTCGGATTGTTTTGATGGTTGGCCGTGTGCGTACCGAGCGATTCGTCGCGGTTTAGATTCATTTTGGGGGTGCAAATTTTGGCTGCTTCTGGTGTAAATTTGACTTCTCACGTGGTGAGATGGCCTGCTTCGACAAATGCGCGACTATTGATATGATTGATTTTGTGGATGTGCGCGTTTTGCAGTCGTCGTACACGGTGGTGGATCACTCCTATGACGCGGTCGTCGTGGGAGCCGGCGGTGCGGGGCTCCGGGCAGCGATCGGGCTCTCGGAGCATGGCTTCAACACCGCTTGCATCACCAAGCTCTTCCCCACGCGGTCGCACACTGTCGCGGCGCAGGTACTGTCAGCACTCGCTGCACAACTTACTTTGGCTTGCATGTTGGTCATTTGGTGACATGAGATTCGTTGTGCATCATATGTGCAATGTGGATTGTGATATGCCAATTGTTACATGGTTTAATGATAATCTATTATCTATGTTGGTCGGTTATTTTGGAATGAATCTGATATGATGCTTTATTTCAATTTATGTGCTGATTTTTAATGTAGTATGCTAATTGAATGAATGAAAATATGAATTTGGCTAGATAGTACCTAGACTGCTAACTGAAGCACTACTTTTCTGTAATCCCTTTAGTACAATATTGTAAAATACAAAATCATTTCATACTTGCATCTTGCTCTTGGGATCAGCACTTTGTGATAGGAGGCGTGACTCTGCTGTGAGAGTTTAACATTCATCAGTATGTTAAGGGAAATAAATCTGATGTATAGTCTTGTATAGAATAAACAGGGTCTTAATATATTTACTCCAATTATGAATTGATATGTAGTCCTACAATTTTGATATTTTTTGGTTGTCTGTTTTCAATCTTGCTTTGTATTTACATAATTTAGAAGAGCAGCTGTTCTGATTCTCTGTTATTTCAAGCAGATATGATTTCAACCATGCACTGTTATGCAGATATGCTTTATTACTCAACTTGGTACTATACTGTGTATCTTTGTACCGATGCTATGAAAATGAATTTTATTTGATTAATGCTGGTATTACTGCCCACCAATTTATTTGTGTGTTTTACTTTTGAGTTTTGTTGTTTTGGTTGTTGGTACAACATTATTTAATATGAGCCATTCAGCATAGGCAGGTATAACCTTCTAAGTTAATACCTAAACTTTTCAACTTTTGGAGTGATGTATTTTACATTTTTACTACAAGTTAGAGCCGCCACTTTTAATTGTTGTGGAGTGTTTGCATTAATTTGGTCGAGTGTGTGCAGGGTGGTATTAATGCTGCTCTTGGAAACATGACTGAAGATGACTGGAGATGGCATATGTATGACACTGTCAAGGGAAGTGATTGGCTTGGTAAGCTACTTTACCAGAAGTTTTTATTCCCTGGTGCCTTTTGATGTCTTTAGGATTGAAAACACCTACAAGTTATAATCGTTTCTTTAAAGAGTCGACATGGAATGACATCTTTAGTTAATTACTCAATTGTTCTACAATTTAACTTCCTCGTAACGTGGCATTCTTATCCATTTCCAGGCGACCAAGATTCTATTCAATATATGTGCAGAGAAGCACCAAAAGCTGTTATAGAGCTTGAAAACTATGGATTGCCATTTTCAAGAACTGAAGATGGAAAGATATACCAACGTGCCTTTGGAGGCCAGAGCTTAGATTTTGGAAAAGGTCATAGCTTTCTAATTTTATTTTGAAAAGACAACAATTATGTATATTATTCGTCTCCCTATAACTATGTGATATTACCAGGTGGACAGGCCTACCGATGTGCTTGTGCTGCTGACAGAACAGGACATGCTATGCTACACACACTATATGGTCAAGCAATGAAGCATAATACTCAATTTTTTGTTGAATATTTTGCACTAGACCTTATCATGGACAGTGAAGGTAAGAAAACTGATTTCTTAAATAATCTTATTTTTTGCTCCATGTATTCTCATAGTATGGCTCTATGTAAGGCTCAATATGTATGGTAGAGGAATTTTTCGACTTGCAGAGATGTGTTTCTTGTTGGTTTAACAGGTTTGCTGTCTATCTGTTAGACACCTCGGTGTAATCCTTTATTGTTCACTATGTCTTTTTTATAATTATGTTATTCCTTGTGTAGCTGTTTCAAGCAGAACTCAAGTTGTTTACATTTTACAATGTAGCTCCTCTTCTGTAGTTGCAGGCTGTCCATTCACATCTTTGTACTTTTCTTGCTGCTGCTTGTATTGGATCTTGTGAAACTTTCTTCAAACAGTGCATGGTTACTGCAGTCCTGATTACCTTATATAATAATTCAGGCACCTGTCAGGGGGTCATTGCTTTGAACATGGAGGATGGCACCCTTCACCGTTTCCGTGCCACAAATACAATTCTAGCCACAGGGGTAAGATCTTTTACAGATTTGAATTTTTGGATAACAATGCTTGCATTTGCTGACCACAGTGACCAGTTTGTTTTTTTTGCTTATGTGAACAGGGTTATGGCAGAGCCTACTTCTCAGCAACCTCAGCTCACACGTGCACTGGAGATGGCAATGCTATGGTTGCACGTGCTGGTTTACCTCTTCAAGTTAGTCCTTAGTCTCATTATCCAATGCTGATTTATTAGTTACCATTCCATGTTTCTATCCTGATTACACTTTCCTGATATATGTTTGCAGGACCTTGAGTTTGTACAGTTCCATCCTACAGGCATCTATGGTGCTGGATGCCTCATCACTGAAGGTTGTATGTTCAACCTTTTGTGCTGTGCTTATCATAGAAATTCACTTGTTTATAAATCGTAGTTTGTGGATGGTACATTTCTACTTTTGGCACTGCATGTATACGAGAAGGCCTAATTTTCTTTTTCTTATAACTTCTCTGTCTTAATTCTCACTTGATCATCAGGTTCTCGTGGTGAAGGTGGTATCCTTAGGAATAGTGAGGGTGAGCGTTTCATGGAACGATATGCTCCTACTGCCAAGGATCTTGCCTCCCGCGATGTTGTTTCAAGATCTATGACGATGGAAATCAGAGAAGGCCGTGGTGTTGGTATGCTCAAGTCCACTCATTTTATATATGAGCAGAACTGTGATGGCTGTTCAGATGACACTTATCTTTTGTTCTGGTACTTCAGGGCCATTGAAAGACCACATCTATTTGCATCTTAACCATCTGCCTCCTGAAGTTCTTAAGGAGAGGCTTCCTGGTATTTCTGAAACTGCAGCTATTTTTGCTGGTGTTGATGTCACCAAGGAGCCCATTCCTGTTTTGCCTACTGTGCACTATAATATGGGTGGAATCCCAACAAATTACCATGGAGAGGTTTGTGTTGAGTAAAGAATAAATATCACTATGAATCATATTTGCCTTGCTGAATTTTTGATGGAAGTTCTATTCTGCATATCAGGTGGTGACTATCAAGGGTGATAATCCTGATGATGTTGTTCCGGGTTTGATGGCTGCGGGAGAAGCAGCATGTGCATCTGTTCATGGTGCAAATCGTCTGGGTGCAAATTCACTTCTTGACATAGTTGTTTTTGGCAGAGCTTGTGCAAACAGGGTAGCTGAAATTTCTAAACCAGGCAAGTTCCTCCCTTTTTGCTACATAACTCAATGACTGATTTGCTTGTCCTGATCCACCTAATGGCCATGACACAACATTATAGGTGAGAAGCAGAAACCTCTTGAAAAAGGAGCTGGAGAAAAGACCATAACCTGGTTAGACAAGCTGAGAAATGCAAATGGATCATTGCCAACTTCCAAGATCCGTTTAAACATGCAGCGTGTTATGCAAAATAATGCTGCTGTCTTCCGTACACAAGAAACACTCGAGGAAGGTAATGCGGTATTGCACATATCCTTTGTAGCTTCATACACCAACAGCAGGGTTACAGAAATATCTGTTATCAGTTATCAACACAAATCGCTGTAGATATTAACAGTAGGAAGCAAGCATGCCAGTAAAGGTAGACACCAGTAGAAAGAGTTATGATTCATGAATGTTGTGTATCAATTTGTGCTCACCTACCTTACTAATAAAGTTGTTAGTTGATTAGCAAAGCATGAGAAAGATATTGTGATGCCAAAGATCAGTGATCGAAGCCTCATATATAGCTATTAACAGCAGCAAGCAAGTACAGCATAAATATTAAAGATAGATACCTAGAGCCTCGGTTCATGAATATTGTTAATCAATATATTCTCACTGACCTCGCTTCATTAGGTTGTCAATTGATTAGCAAAGCATGGGAAAGTTATCATGATGTGAAGATCAGTGATCGGAGTCTCATATGGTATGTTCTTTCTTGTATGTGTTGCACTGACTTTTTTGCTTATAATCTTGCACTGACTAGCTATATAATTCAAAATTCATTATGTGTTTCCTCAGGAATTCAGACTTGATAGAGACAATTGAGTTGGAAAATCTCTTGATAAATGCATGCATAACCATGCATTCAGCAGAGGCTCGGAAGGAAAGCAGAGGAGCTCATGCTCGTGAAGATTTCACGGTTGGTACTTCTCTTGTTTGTCTTATTGGTACCTTGCATCCATATGCTTGTATGTTGTAATGACAATTGTTTCTTCCTCACTGCTTACAGACAAGAGATGATAAGCAATGGATGAAGCACTCACTGGGGTAAGCATATTCTGTTCATTAAGCTTCCTGAAATAATATCAAAACAGTTCTACGGTTAATGCGGATTGCAGCTTTAGACGTGTGGAAGCTAATGTTGGGACAATTATAGTACTAGTGTTTAAATGAATGCAAAATTTACCTATGATTAGCTGTAACATGACATGCATCACTAGGTCTTAAAACATTGTAGAATGTGAGATCAGCAAGTCAGCAACTTATATCTATGGTCATATAATCTTTTTCATACTGTCATTATTTGATAATCTGATCCTGAAACCTTGATGTTACTTGTTATGCAGGTACTGGGAGAATGAGAAGGTTAGGCTGGCATACAGGCCAGTCCACATGAACACATTGGACGCTGAAGTTGAGTCATTCCCACCGAAGGCACGCGTTTATTGATTAGGGCTGCTTCACAGCACAGTAATTCCATGTATGGTGTTAATAAAGCGGGGGCTGGGCATTCCTAGCTGAAAGTGTGACCTGAATTCCATCCTATTTTCCCTCCATTTTGTGTGATTTACTAGGGAATAAAGAACAAAACTCATGCTAATGCTAATGCCTAACTTGTCCCTTCTGGGCGACATGTAAAAATGAAATTTTGTACTGTGTGTTAATGATCCTCGCCTTATGCAAGTGCTGATGAGGTGATCGTGCCAACGCCGCTGCCGTGTTGCTGTATTGTACTGCTGTTTGATTTTTTCTAAATCAAATTTCTGACTTTAACCAAGTTTATATAAAAATATATTAATATTTTTTAAAAAATATAACATTAATACATATTCTAGGATCAATTTAATGAAATTAATTTGATATTGTAATTTCTGGTATATTTTTTAATAAAATTGATCAAAATTTAAAAAGATTGACTCAAAAGACTAATAATATGTAACGGAGGGAATATTGCTCAGCACGCAATGCACGGCATGGAAGCAACCTTATTTGTTTATGTATTCTTTACACCGAATGTGTTGTTACATGTTAGCAGAATTTTGCCCTGCTTTTATCTATGTATCTGCCTCCCTGTCGTCTTGAGCTGGAGCTGCTGCTGCTGCTCCGTTGGGTGTCTCCGGTGCATCTGATGCCTCCAGAACAGCGGCATTCCCAGCTTCGAATCTGGCTCTCCTCTCGACAGCCTCTTGCACCCTCTGTGAAAACTGTTCGTCAGATCCAACCAGCATGTACCGTAGCTTCATGTTGATTCTGTTTGCTACCAATGTTTGGTGCCTTGGCTCTATCCTCTCCTCCAAAGAGTAGCTGAAAAACCTGGACAATGTCAATGCACATTTGTGAGTACACGAGCGATAAACATTAATCAATTGTCTCTTTGTTCATTTGGGTTTGATTGTCAGTCCTACAGTTGGAATTTGGTTTATCGTTGGATGAACTGCATTGCCGATATCGATCCCAGAGAAGAAAACAGTATCTTAATTGTACAAGCAAACATGAATCCTAGACTCACCGGGGAAACTCGATAAGATCTTTCAGTGGTCGCACCATGACACGCCTCAAGTACTGGTATTTTGGCCTTAGAACATCCACATTGTACCTGAGAAGCGTTGGGAAATCGGCAACCATCTGACCAAGCACAAAGTGGTAGATGCCCAGTGACCGGAAGTACTTGACACTGACTTCCAGCTTGCGCACAATACTACAGCCCAGGAGTTGTGGATCCAGGGCAATGACCTTCCCGATGTCCTCCTGTTTTACTCCAGCTTTTGTCATCAGAAATATTACCTACAGATGGAATAAACATAAGCCAAATGGAATAGAACAAAGCATGTAATCCTGTTAAAAAAATAAAAAATACATAGAAACGCTACATGTGGATGAACTGGGTTCACTAATTTGTCTGTTTATCCAATATCACCACTGCTGTCCATACAGAAAGAGCAGTAGGTCAGTTGTCATTTTTCAACTTCATTACTGCTGACTGCCTGGCTTGGCACATCTATCCCAGTACTTTACTCCAAGGTGCACTGTACACTGACCCTTTCATGTTGTAACTGGTTTTAAACAGTTCCCTGCATGTTTACTCATGATGGTGAACCAATGTTGACAACAATTCAAGTTACTGTCCATTGTGTGCTCAGTTAATGTGACAACTGGTGGCTTAGGTTTAAAGCGACTTTGAGAATTTCGGATGGAGGCTTTTTGTGACTCATGAGTTTTCACAAACTGCACTTCTATGTGGTAATTAGCTGCTCCAACTGAAATTATTCTAAAGGACAGTGAAATTAATTGAGAACTGAAATATTGATAGCTTGGTTTGAGAACAAACCACTGGGCGTAATTTCTTGTATAGGCTATAAGTTAGTACAGGGGGGAACTTCACAAGCACGCCACCGACTGCATCGCTCCTCACACCGATATCATGTATAAATTGCACCTGAAACAAATGGTAGGATGGAGGTAAGAAGAGATCTCAGCAAATTCAGAGCTAAAATCCACCATTTTATATTTTTCTTTAAACAATATACAGCTACCAAATGATCATGAACAACATGTTTAACAAACCATAATATATTTGGTGAACAGGTAGAGAAGTCCATATCTTTCTGTGGATTACAATAAAAAAGGTATCCAAGTGGTATGAAAAATTGCAAACACAATGGATGCAAAACGGCCAAGAGAGTACCTTTGGTGCAATTACTGTCTCCAAATCAAGACAGAAGATCGTAGGCTGGCTCATCAACATACGCTTCATTCCATCACGGGAAATGTTTAGATGATACAGGTACTTCACAAGAGGTTTCCACCTTTCTTCAATGCTGCAGGCCATGAGCTGTGGCTTGAAAGCTAGCAACTTTCCAAGTTCTTCAGTGCTTAATCCAAATTCTTTCAGATATTGTACCTGTGACCCATAATGCAATTATTATCATCAACGATGTAAGTTTCTACCTTGATAATAGAGAAAACAGAACTAATGCTATTTGATTACAACAAGAAAACAAAGTCGAGAGCAAAAAAAGGAATGTTGACAATACTCAGTAACATTATCAGAATCTTCCAGAAGTACAAGAAAATTAATTTTGGCTAGTTAATATCAGCTCAGCACCCCAGCAGCATATATTAATTCATATCCAAAAGGGGAAGCAGATTGTGACCTCAGTTTTGTTCAATCTAAGATTTCTACTTCTTCAAGCCAGTGAAAAGAAAATTGATCTCGAACCATCTGGGTTTTAATTTAACTCTTGCTTAGAGTTATCAAAGGACACTCTTTGCTCATTTAAAGATTCAGGAAATGAATTGCTGAAATAATTGCCAACTAATCTTCCAAATGAGCAAGGTACCAAAAGCACATAACAAAATTTAATGCACATCAAACACCTTACTATTCATCTCTTCTAAGCTGAAAAATCCAAGAACTTTTGGATAATCATAAACCATTGTGCCGAAGTCATGCTCATTCATTCCCATATCTGTATAAAATCTCACTCGAGTCTCCAACTCATACATGGACAAATTCAGCAACTGTGGGCACCTACTGACCACATAACCAATCCAATCTTTCCGAACACCACAACTTTCCAGATAGGCAATAATCTCTTCTAGTTCTTCAAAACTGCGGCTGAAAAAGGTATCACCTTTTGCAAGCACGCGTCCTAAATAATCTCCTTTCACATAAATTGACCTCAGCCACTTTATCATCCTTCTCACTTTCTCCAGATTGCCAGAGCATGAGCAAACTACTTTTGCAATTTGGGGATAAGTCATAGAGTTGTGCTTGAACCACCTGAAATATGCAACGTCAGGATTACAATGCTATCTAGCAAACATATACTACTCACAAATTTGTGCAGTAACTGAGGAGTTTGATAGGAAGCTAGGAATAGGAGTCTATATGGGAGTTTGTGCCCATAAAAATCATGTCAGTTCAAATAAAATTTTAAAATAGGCGATGGATAATTCTACAGTACATCAAATAAATACAGTACTCAAGCTCCATGCTCGGACCTACTTCGAACTTAGATTTTCATTCCCCTCGAATTCTTCGCATGCATAATATACAAAATTCGCATTTGTATTTGTATGATTTCAATGCTTCTGATAGTTGTGTTACTTCGAATTCTCTTGTGCATTGGAGACACTAGCCTAAACTTAGGCATTATACAAGGAAACAAATATAGGAAAAGCTGCCATCTTTACTTGATTAGAGCGACAAGGCCAGATTCTTGGATGTATGTTCGGGCCCGCGCGTTGAAGGACTGGTGCGCGAGCTCGGGGCGCTCCCGCCGCATGGCGGCGGCCTCGACGACGATGCGGTCGACGAACGGCGCCATCCGGGAGGTGAGGTTCTTGATGTAGGTCAAGCCACCGACTTTCCCGCCGTGGAGCACTGCCACGAGCACCTCGGCGGCCACAGCGCGGCGCACCTCGAGCGCGCGTCGCAGGACGGCGTCGTCCGCGGCGATGGGGCCTCCGGCTGGGTCCGGGCGCGGGGAGGTGACGGCTCCCGGGAATCGGTGGGTGCGGCGCGGTGCGAGGGAGGCCTCCTCGGCGGCGACGAGGGAGGTGGAGGGCCCGGGGGCAGGCGGCGGGAGGTTGGGGTAGTGGGTGGTGGTTGGGTTCTGGAGCCGCGACCCGGAGGCGGCAGCGCAGGTCAGGACGCGGAGGCGGACGCGGCGAGGGGAAGGCTTAGGGCTGTGGAGTGGGAGGTGGAGGCGGGACGGCGGGAGAGTGGCCGCCATTGGAGTGGGAGGTGGAGTTTGGTTTGAGGTCTCTCTATCCTCTCCTCCTCTTTCTGTTTGGATGGGAGGGGGCAGATCGTAAAATAAATTGTTTCTACGGTTGTTATGGAAAATGTCATCGCTATCTATGCAGTCCACACCCCGATCTGGGCCGCAGATATCGATCCAACGGCTGCCTTTACTCTCCTAAGACTAAGAGGGTTACGAATTTTTTGCATTTAAGTCCCTATTCAGTATTCATAGAGATGTAATGGAACCGTTCTCCGATTTTCCGCGGAGAATTCTTCTAAGAGTTAGGTATAGTGGTTATTTATTAGTAACGAAAAATTAAACGGAAAAATTAATCTTCATTGAAGGGTTTGACGAATAGATGATAGTTTAAAGTTTTACATAATGTGGAAAAGTAAAAGCTAATATTTTATACAGTATAATAAAGAAATAGTGAAAACATTTTTTTATTATATAGAATATTCCGTTTTCGTATCTGTTTCTGTTGGAAATTGTTTCGTTTCCACTTCTATTTCTAGATAAAAAATCTACTTATAAGTAAAAATATGTTTCTGTTTTTTCTACAATATTCCGTTTCCGTTTATACGTAACTATCTTCATTTCTGTGTTTTTTAACGGATATAACTTTCCGCTCTCCATTTTTATACGTTCGCTATCATTTTTAGCGATACTACAATTTGATCCCTGTTTTGCATAAGAATATTTAAAAACAGTCCCTGCGTCAGATCGCCTCCTAGTTTCCCTCTCGCTCTTGCCGTTCCTCCTTGGCTCCGGCGACCACCTGCCGACGAGGAGGCCTTCCTCGAGCCACTGGTCTCATCATGGCCAATTACAAGGGGCGGTCGACTATGGAATGTCTCAGTCCCATCTTCTTCACGGGAAGAACACCGTGATTCAAAAATCAACAAATTAAAATTATCCGGTGAATTGGTCTCACTCTTTCCTAGAGCAGATTCATCGTTTTATTGTTTTTTAAAATCATTTTTCCCAAAGAAGATTTGCTCACATGTGACATATAAGTCGATCACATCTAAGTCGATGATATTTGCTATTTTGCCCCTATATAGGTGTATGGTATGTGGTCACATATCTCGATACACAAGGTGTAATAAAAGAACAAATACTACTTAACTATATGATAAAAGAGCAAAAATTCAATTTTTCTTGTATGTGAATTGTGAATCACTCTAAGGGTGGATTTAAGTTAATAGTGTCACCACAACCTTATTAACTAATAATTACGTTTTTGGTGAGTCATTAGTATCTAATAGATAGATCGGACCGTTGCTAAATTAGATAGAGTTCCGGTAAAACATTACTGTATGTTATGTAACAACTCATTACACTGTAGATCCGCCCCTAAAGCACCCAATTCTAGAAGGTATAGAATAGAAGCTGGGACATGCAGAGCTTACTGCTAGCTTGATTTGAGAATAATAAAAAGGTAAATGTTATGTGCACAATCAAAACATCAAGTACCATGTGTCCAAGAGGCCAAGCCAATTCTTCAAAGATAGGAAGGGAAAAGGAACTCTAAAACTTCTCTATATGCACAATTCTCACATCGAGACCCGGAATCATGCTCTCATCAGACGAACAAATTATACACAGGTAAGAAAGAAGCAAGAATTTCTTGAAAAGAATTGTGTAATTGCAGATAAATGTTGTTCCTACACGACAACATTGTCCTCGAACCCTGCTGGGTCTGGAGCAATATCCCGAGAAGCTCTCTTGAAGGAGGAGGAGGTCTCTGCCCCACTTCCAAGTGATCTGGCCGAATGTCTTCGGTCGAGCATTTGCCCTGACGATGACACAACTTCCAGACTCTGGTATCGGTTTCCTTGAAGGAAAGCGGACTGCCAAGAGCTCCGGGATGATGAGCTCCTGAGTCTTGCTGAATTGGAGCGGGACACCATTCGCGCAACCTTGAGTGGGTTCTCCAGGGCTTTCAAGACGTAGCGAGCAGAAGGTCGCCTTGATGGCTTTGAATTCAGGCATGTTTTTGCAATGATCGCCACTGCCCACACCTCTTCGAGATGATCCTCATCAACAACAAGCAAAGGATCAATAATCTTAGAAATGCTCTCTTTGTCATTAATGTCGATGTGATCTAGTGTGTTTGTCAGCCACTCTTCAGAGGCAGCATTATCTGATCCACTCACACCAAAGTTGCCTATTACTAGCTCAAGCATCACCTTTCCAAAGCAGTAAACATCATAAGAGCAAGTTGCTGGTGGGCCTGTCATGTAAAAAAGATGCAAAAGGGAATTGTTAACCATGAAACTTCCTTGTATCATAAAACATTTGTTTACTCGTACATGTATCACAGAAGAATAATGGTAATAAATAGCCATGTTAAGATTTATATACCTGATATGTTCTTGTCAAGAGACCTGCCAAGAAAGCATGAGATGTCATCGTCAGTTAAGAGCTCTAGTTTAGTAACAAACAGAAGTTTTCAGGAAGACATGATTCATTCAAGCAGATAAATATGGGAGTTTGCTCAACTAAAGACAACAGTGAACTACCAAGTACCAACCACCGTGCAATCAATATTCAATATGTGCCAGCAAATAAGTTGTTCTTTTAGGTTATCTGTAATCACCAACCCCATTGCAGACATATTCTTACTTGGTGTGCCATTCAACACAAAAAACTGAAGCTCAGTTAGCTCCATAGTTCTCTGTTATTGCCTGATAAACTACAGAATTCATGTTGAAAACATAATGTAGCATATGCCAACTAGTACTGGTCAAAAACAGTAAGGAACGGGAAAACAAACAACAATTACAGTAATACCCAAATGAACCCAAAAGGCACACTAATAAGTTTAGGGAATTGCATTTTCTACATAGGATCCTATATGATCTATCAATACTAATGTTGTTTGCTTTAGTTCTTGCCTTGCTTTTTATAATTACATTGTTCTCAAATTTAAACTACAAGTTCAGAAAAAAGTAAAGCCATCAAATTTGGTCACAGTGATTACAAGAATTCCAAAAATTGTAAAACCATCATATTAAGCCACTAACGAGTGTGTGTTTTTTTCTCTTCCTCACCTTCAACATGTAAAAAATGGGTGGACAGGTCACAAATCTTACCTTGATGATCTCAACAAACGAGATAAGACATTCTGGCTTCCCCCACTTTGTTGGGCGCATATGTCACTCATGCTCCCAAGTCGCACTTCAAATTTATCATCAAGAAGAACACTACTTGCTTGGATATCTCTGCAATCACAACATAATAAATAATAATGTGAACAATATAAAAGAAGATTGAGGTATGAAAAACATGTATAAACGTGGAGATAAGGCTTATTAAGTTAGCAAAGTTGCACTGACCTACTGAAAAAAATTCGCTAGTCAAAGCAACATTAGACAGCAAAAATTAAGCTATAAAAAAAGGGAGGTTGGGAAAAAAATGACTGCAACCAGTTGTGTCAAAAGGACAATACCTACAGTTTCCTGGAATGATTGATGACATACACAGAAGACTAAAGGTAAAATATCAAATGCAAATCTAATGCTATGACAGAGACTTGGGACCTTGTTATAGTTGATCACTGGTACAAAGAAACAATATGCAGTTTTAAATAATAAGTATGCATAACCAAATGAAGAAAGAGACACAAACAAAACTCCTCTATGCAGAAAGAGACACAACACAAAACTAACATTTTTCTACCAATAAGAGTTAACAGAAAATGACGTCATATTGGACTTCTGATTACATTGGGTCAATGCTACAACTGCTACACATCATACACAGATAAATCATATTCAGTCCCCAAGCCTGATATTCTTGTTCAGACCTATGAATAGTTTATCCCCAAAAAAATGTCATATGTAAGATTTCTCTCCAGCAAAAGTGCCTCAATGAAATATGAAATGAATCAGTGTGTAAATAAATGGATGCATTAGCATAACAGCCACACAGAGGATCCCAGGAAACACAATTACACAAAGCAAACCATGAATTTGTGCCCTAAAAATTAGATGCTTCTGCTACTTCACTAGTTCACTATTCTTACATCGTTTCCTGCCTTCAACAAAACTTTCACCATTAGCATGACTACAAATTAATCGAACATAAGGCATGTGAGCCTTCAATAATTCTCTGAAATATGACTCTACAGGTGCAACCAAACTAAATTAGGAGCCACACCAATCAATAGGACATTATGTGGTGTACCAAATGAATTTCCCAGATGTTAGGATCATATATAATACTGAATTACCTGTGAACTAATGGTGGGCGGCACTCATCGTGAAGGAAGCACATGGCCTCAGCCACACCTGTGGCAATCTTCAGTCTTGTTATCCAATCCAATGAGAGCAGCCCTTCTTCTGTGTCCACAGGTTTCTTGTGCAATGCATTAGTCAAGTCCCCCTTTGGCATATACTTGTAAGCCAGAAATTCCTCTTCATCCTTTGCCAAATGCCCGAGCAACGGAACAATCCTCTCATGGGAATACCTTTTATAGAAGTCCAATTCCCTTGCATGCTTGTCGACACTCTTTGGACTGACCTTGTTGACGACGACATGGGAGCCATTCTCGAACACACCATGATAAATATCTCCCGAGTGCCCGTGCTTGAGGAGGTTGTCGTCACTGAACCCGCCAGTGGCATGAACCAACTGCTCATAGGTGAACTCACCAGAAACGGCAACTGCATCCTTATGTCCAGAATTGGCTCTTGGGGACACTGCCATTGGTGGTGATGATGCCACTGGATTTACACTGCTGTCCCTTCTACGCACGGCACGTGTGCCTTCTTCATTTGTTTCCACCCCTCTCCCGTGCCCCCCTCTTCTTTGTGTCCTCTGCCATGACAAACAAAATAGCAATGCACCCAAAAACACAACCATCAGCACCGCCGCAGCTACAACAGCTCCGATCAGTACACCCTTGGATATCCTACTCTTCTTCTTCTCCAATGATGGCTCCGGCGAAGGTGCGGGCACTACAACATCAACAAGCCTCACCCCTGCCCTCCTGTAGAACTCTTGACAATCAACACGGTTGCGCTGGCCTGGCATACCAAAGAAGCAATTCATCCTAACATCTACATTTCCATCGGACCCATTCCAAAGTCCATCAAAGTAGTTGCTTGACACGTCCACCACCCGAAACCTCCCCTTGAGTGCACCAATGGCATCGCCAGCCACACCATACAGAGAATTCCCGGAAATGTTGAACAACGAGGCGGCTCCACCACCGGTGATGGCAGTGACATTCGGCAGTCCGCCGGTGAAATTGTTGTTGGAGAGGTCAAGGAAGCGAAGTCCTTTGATGGAGAGCAGCTTCTCCGGCACCGGGCCCGAGAGGCTATTGCCAGAGAGGAACAGGCTCGCCAGGTTCCCAGACATGCCAAGATCGGCTGGAAGCGTGCCATTGACCGCGGCTGAGCGGAGGTCGAGGACGGCGAGCGACGCCGGGAGGCCGCGGCCGAACCAGGCCGGCATCTCGCCCGGGAGCGGGAACCCAGAGGCATTGAACAGCTCGAGCGCCGTGAGGTTGCGCATCCCATCGACCTCGAACCTCGGAGCGCGGGCACCAACCCGTGTGCGGCGGAATCCGGCGACGCTGACGCCGACGACGCGACCAGCGCGGCACGAGACCCCGGCCCACGCGGCGCATGGGTCGACCCTCGCGGGCCACTCCCGCGCCCGCAGCCCCAGCGACGCGCGCAAGCTGTACAGCCCCGCCAAATCCGACGGCGACGCCAGCGTCTCCTGCCGCTGCGCCGCCACCCCCGCCGCCAGAACGGCCACGGTGACCAGCAAGCGCCACAGAGACATGGTAGAAACCTCCTCTACTCCCTAGGGCGTGGCCATGGATGCGCCCGCGAGGTGTTCGCCGAAATGCGCAGGAGTTGACTGCGGCGCGGGGGAGGTGGAAGAAGGAGGTGGCGACCCGGCGAGAGAAGAGGAGAGAAGCCGCGACAAGAAACCGGCATGTGTGCGGGCAACTAAAATAAAAAAACCGGTTAGGTGGGGCCCACGTCCGGCTCACTTTCAGGTGGGCCCGGCTCTTCGGCCCACGGGCTCCGCGCTGCCACGCATCAATGCGCCCGTGTCTGACTGGTGGTGGTGGGGAGATGGCCGCCGCGGCCCAACCCCGGGCCCACCTGCCAGTGCCCCGAAGAGGCGGCGCCGGCTGCTCTTTGGTGGACCCTACCTGTTAGGGAGGTAAGGCAGACGGCTTTCAGGTTTGACCGTTCTTTTATCGTTTGTAGTCTTAGTTACATACTTTTAATTTTCATAAGTCAAACTTATATAATTTTTTATTAACTTCATAGTATAAAAATACTAACAATTATAATATCAAATTAATTTATTAAATTCATAATAGATTTGTAGATGGTAATATAGGCCGGAGGTTGAAACCGTACAGAAGAAGAAGACGATTTTGTGAGTAAACTCACCGATGATCATACACACTTTTGGACAATTGAGTATTGTTATGTCTGAATGTAGGGATGGAGAGACTAGAGGCTAGGTTTGAGTTTATATCTAATTCCGTAATTCTATTGAATTTTCATTAATTCACCAAGTTTTTAAATGATTAGTTAAGAATAATTAAATTAGTCATGAATTTTTTTACTCTGCCATAAAGCCATAATACACGTGGTTTTCCTTCTCATAAATGATTGATGAGACTTTTTCATCGAGTCTTCTTTGAGCGAATTCGTACAGATATGTTGTAGCAACAAGAGATCCCAGGAGAATACAAATTTAGGCTCAGTGATGTTACAACTTATGATCGGTTTGTTTTGACAATCAACACTAAGAGATTTTCAATAACGAATCACGTTCCAAAAATCACATCACCTTATCTAATCGAAGAGAGTAAGAGACCGAGCCTGTTATACTAGAGTTTACTCTGAATTTGAATACATTGTCGGGACAGCTCCTCTACGTGTGGGCGTGACGGTCGGACTGGCGTTTGATGTAGTTGCCTCCTACCGCCTCTACTCTCACTATCGGGTTTATGGGACCCAACAGGTCTAATTAAGTCTAGTATTTTAACTTGATGGGATATATAGGTTTGAGTTCAAACAAGACGGACTCGATATTAGCTAATCTAGATTCAACCTCATTGCCACCCCTAGTATCTCCCAACACAGCAATCGGCTTTGGCTATCAACTTCTACTCTTGATGAGGATAAATCTACAGACAGCTTGCTTGCTGAAGCCTTTGGTGTTTATGGTGTTCCTGAAGTCAGTTTGCCGTTTCATAGCTGATTGTTCACATTTTTGTTATAATAAGGGAACACACACAAAAACACACAACATACATAAACACACACACAAATACGCACGTGGCTGGAACACTAGTCTTGCACTTCAATGCCTTTTATCTCCGCTTTTATCTAATAAAATATATTCAGTTTTATTTAATAACATAAATGGAGGCTTTATATTAAGAAAAAAAGGAAGTGCTATTCTATCTTAGTTCAAAATGATAAACCTCAAAATTCTAAATTATTAATAGATAA